>UCQR01027341.1:5986-21118 GCA_900474235.1 Cecidostiba semifascia | reverse complement strand
TTTTTTTTTTTTTTTTTGCTTCTTTGCAATATTTTGATGCTGATTTTGTTTCGATTGAGCTTTGCGCTGAGGTATATATAGTACACCATTGCAGACAATTAGCGGGAACAGCTGTTTTGGGGGTGAATACAGTGTGTGTTTTAAAAAATGTATTAATTTATTAGGTATAGACAACTAAATTATACTACAGTTATTATTCGATATAATCATCAGCGCATCACCTCTCTATATTGAACTAAAGTCGAGCTTCAAATCGTTCATTTCTGCGTTTTGATAATTGCGATTTTATACAAATTTTGTATATTCTATTCTAATATGTGTTTTTACTATATTTTTATATGCGATTGTATCACGTACGTTTGTAAAGGGCAATTTTGTCTGTTTATTCAATAAATAGAATTTAAAAAAAAATAAAAAAAAAATAATCATTTCGTTATATTGCATTGATATCCAACTCTTGTATAACTCTTTATTTTAGCTTTCTTTTTATCTGACACACATCGTAACCCATCAATAGAATCACACGAGAGACCATACATATTCTGTATATATATATACTCAAATAAATCCCAAATCAACAACTCTCGATATAATCGCTCGCTTCCTCCCATACGCGAACGAAACCTCTCCCGCAACCCGAAACTCGAAGAAAAAAAAAAGAACCAGTATTCAATCCTAATCGCAACTAACAAGACTGCGTATACACCCGCAGCCTGTACGGGAATTTTCGTATATATATGTATAGGTGCGTATAAGCAAAGCCTAAAAACCGAGTGTAAAGAGAGAGTATAGTGTGTGTGTACCTATATACATCACTGAGGAAGAGCCACTGCGCAGCTCTCTCACGTTTATACACGAACCTTTATAATACAAAAGCCACTTTTTCGAAGGCTCTTTGGCTTTAATCGATCTGGGAATCTGCCTATAATTGGCTCCTGGCCGCGCGCGTTGCACACACGAACGATCGCTCGCGCTCGCTTCCTTCCTCTCCAACATATACACAGACACACACGTGTATATACCTAACTCGCGTCTTGTTCCATCTGTCTCTTTCACCGTGTGGAATATAATGCCGTGTGTATGCGTGCGACGAAACAGAAAGAGGAGAATCGCCGGTCTTCATGGCTATGCACAAAAGCGCGACGCGCGGTATATACTGCAGTGCGAGCTACTGCTTATGTTGGAATTGTAATATTTTCCTTTGGGCTGATGGTGAAGAGGGTATATCTTTTGAAAGCTATACTATACACGCTATATGTTTTTTCGATCATATATAGAAAGGACAGAGAGAGAGAGAGAGAGACTGAGATATATACTATATTATAAGCCTCGAAGTGGAGCAAGAGTTTGCAGTGTGGGCTTATGGATAGAAGGTCACTTTTACAATGGTAATTTTTCCAGTTTTCTCTCGATTGGATAATATAAAAGAAGGCGGCGTATACCTGCGGCTAGCTATACCATACGTGTATATAATCTACTCGGGATCGAATACCGCGAAAGATGATGCAAGATCTTGGAAAGTGGTATCACCACACATGGGTCTCTCTCTCTGTATATTATACTTTCGAATGGACACGTTTAACCATTTCGCACTGATAGTCGCATTGAATTTTGAAATAGTTTCCTCGACTTGAATTTGTCACTACATCCTATAGTATTATAAAAAAGAAAAATTCATCTTTATAGATAAACCGAGTAAAGAAGAAAAAATAAAAAAGTTATAATCCTCTCCTTATCCCATTATTAGAACAAACCGCTCGACATCAACGCCTCTGGTCTCAGTCAAACCCGCCGCTCTTTTTTTCCCTCCCACAGGATTTAAATAACACACATAATTCACGAGTGAAAAAAATCGCTTCGAATTCTGCAGCAACAGCAGCAGCCTTCGAAGCTCCTCTGAGAAAGAGCGGGTAAAAACAAAAATAAAGGAACAAGACGGGAAACCGAAGAAGCCCGAAAGAGAGGGATTCGCTTTTGAGGCTGCGCAGCAGCTCCGACGAGGCCGATACATAATGAGAGAAAAAGAGCGCTTCTTTTTATTTTCGGCGGCATCGCCACTCCCACTCTTTCTCCGATCGAAGCCACAATGGAAATCGGCCGGAAGTCCGCGCTGAGCGGCGGAAACCTCCCCCGAGAGAGAGAGAGAGAGAGCCTGTTTTGCACACCTATATATTTTTACCTTTTCACGCAAACACTGCATGCACCACAAGCAAGAGAAGATGAGGGATAAATGAGCAGGGAAAGGGAGGCTTTGTATACTGTGCGAAAAGTCACTTTTGCCGATGTAGTTCGAAGAATTCTTGTCGATCGCGGTTTTGCGCAAGACGTTTTTACGCAGGTATATGGATATAATGTCATTGCGAAGCTTCTTTTATAATATATCGACTTCACAAATGTATACTGGCAATAATAAAGAATGTAATATTGAAGTTTCAAAGTCGGGAGAATATATAATGCACGGGAAGCAACGAATTATTTTGTATATAGTGTTTAGTGAAGAACAGAAAAAATATCGATCTAACGACTGTTTCACCAACTGTCGCTGTAGACCGAGCAAAGCTAACGTCAAATTTAACGCTCGAGTCTTAAGCTTTTCGGAAAAAAAATCCGATACCGACCCGCATATATATGTACATCTGCGCGTAAAAAAGTGATCCTGCGCTCGTGTGATTTAAAGATTTTTCCTTCGGGGAATGTGAAAGCCGAGGTTGACACATTTTTGATCGGCTATTTACTTATAAAAATGATGCCTACTGATGTGGAGTTAGTATATATTGTTGTTATTTTACGGGAAACTACTAGTGTTGTAATCGCATCGACAAGAATTCCTCGAATATACAAAGTCTTCCTTTCCATTTATTTGATAAAATTCACACTGAATAAAAAATCTATTAAGAATACCGTTATTGCTATTGCTTACTATTCAGATTTAATTTTCTTAAAAAAGAATTTTTTTAATAATTTGAATAAAAGATTCCCTCTACACTCCACAGCGGAAGTGTGATTCTTGAAAAAAAAAATCAAAACTTCCTCCCCAAAAACCAGCTCACACGCTCGTGATTTACCGGACGACCATCAGAAATTAAAAATCGCTTCCAATCAAGAAAAAAACATTTAACAAATTTAGGGGCCGACTTCGGCAAAGCGCACGTAAGTATAAAACGCGGGAAAAGACACCGTATCCCGCCTCTCTCTCTCTCTCTCTCTCAGTACCCGTCACGCTCGAACTCTCTCTCTCTCCGCATAACATATCGGTCCTGGCAATCGTGGCAGTTGGCAGCCGCGGCGGGAGGCTCTTTGCTCTTCCCTTCGGTCCAGGTGCTAGCTACTATGCTGCTGCACCTATATACAACCCCGAGACTCGATGATCGATGACAGGTCTCTCTCTCTCTCCCTCAGTAGGTACTGATGGCTTTCATAGCGGGAAATTCGTAAATCCGGAGGTCGGCCCGCTCTCTCTTTCTTGCAAATACGATTACGCGTGCAAGAGGATGCCCCTGGTATACATAAGAGCGCGCGCGCGTGAACAGATGTTTGCTTCTTGGAGAGAGTAGCTTGTATTTTGAAGCGGTTTTTCGACGCGCGAAACTCACTATATACCTACGGAGAGATGTAACGAGAGAGGGTAGTTAATTTAATGGGCCGACGACTTTTGTGTCGAGCTTGAGTAATGAGGAAGAGACGATTATTAGTCGCTGTGGCTCACGATTATTTCAGAATAATGCAACGGCTGCTGCGATATACATATACCGTTGGGGCTATTTAAATCGATTTTCGAACAATCGCCTACATCCTCTTCGCTTTATAATAATTATTCTTGATATTCGTAACGACGATAAAACATAATTAAAAGAAATAATAACGTAGATTTACAAAGGTACTACATTTCTCTGAGAACAGAATACAATGAAGTCGACATTTTCTCGATAAACTTCCGTCACTCTGCGGCCTGAGCACCTATAAATATTGACGCACCAGATATCATACAAAGCTAATCAAATAATTTCAGGCACCAGTCCTCGGAGCCCTGATTATTTAGGCTCCATCCCGGGAAAATTTAACTCCGCGATCACCTTTTTCTTTTAGCCGAATTACAAGAGATAGACTGGGACCGTTTTTCCCATACAAATGCAACAAAAATAACAGGCGCAGGACACTTTTCGGTGAGAGCAAGCGATCATATATATCGTATAGCGCAAATGTGTGTTTAGGAGCGATAGACATTTACTTTTCAGAGAGGAAATCTCATGCTTGAAAATGAACTCTAGTTACTCTAGTAGAGCCTTAATCTTGCTGTATTGATATTGAGTTATCCTTGCAAAAAAAATTTTGACAACCAACAAATGACATTTTAAATACGTAATTTACTACATCTTTTCTTCATACAAACTTATGAACTCTTTCTAAGAAATGATACTTTAAATATGTAACTTATTACACTTTGTCTTGATACAAACTTATGAAATGTGAATTACAGTCTTTATAAAATAAGAAATCATATTTATCGTTGCAAATACTTCTACTTGTAAAATCTCTTATAATTATGATCGTTGCTTATGTCTGACAAAGACATACTCTCTTAGAACATACTTTGAGGAATTAATGTCTATATGTCACTTTGGTTGCACAATTGTGCAATGATGTTGAGAAATCTTTGAAGACGAATTCTTCGCTTTGATTGATAGCCAGTGAGCCATGATACGTTGACCAACCTGGAAGACTGTAGCCTTGCTTAAATACAAATAGGATCTTGAATTTTGAACCACCTTCAATCATAGGTAAAAAACTTACGCTTCCTAAAATTATGATCTATTTGTTAAAAAAATTTTGCAATGGAAAATGAATTATTCTACAGTAGAATCAATTTATATACAAAGTGCTTACCCAACACTTGTTTCAACACATTGCGTATTTCAGCCTGAATGACCGTAATGTTCTTTGATCCTATTTCTGTATTGTTGTTACTTTCAGTGCTGTCATTACTTATTTCAAATTCCCATTTTTCAATGACGATGTCAGTGTGCTTTTCGAACAGAGCCAGAATCACCCTTTTCAAGCCCTTTGCGGAGAGAGCTTTCTCAGCATCATTTAATATAGACCTGATGTTACTATCATTTTTCATCATCATCAATGGTAATCCGTACTTATTAGTCATTTCAAATTCGTCTGGTCTGCAGACATCCCGTTGAAACAGAATGCTATTAATTGCAAATGCTGCAAAGTTATCAAAAACCGATTAGCAAAGAAAAAACGTGCGTTTCTCTTTTTTTTAGCTTCTTATACCTAATACTTACACAGGTAGTCCTTGACTACAACTGCAGATCCTTTAAGGGTCAATCCTTTTGTGGCTTGTGCCTGTGCTACAGGTAGCGGCATTTTGTGGCTGGGTTAATGTCCGTCGACGACGCTTTCTTTCTATGATAATTCGCAACTGATTTCAATCAAATAGTTATAATATTGCGCGAGCACGAGAACGATGCTGCTGTCCAAATCGTATATAATAAGTTAGTGTAGACGTATGATCGTAGACACAACTTATTCCGTCGAAACTGCGAACTGCGATTCGTAATGACGGAAGAACGCTATACAAGCAACAAGTACAGGCACGCTGATGACTTTAACGGTCGAAAACAAAATGTATATATAAACAAAGGAACTCGCCTCGCGGCTCGCGCATACCTAAGGTGGCGCCACTGTTGTTCGACACCTGCTTGAAGAAAGCGGAAATCGCGTGATAATTGACAGAGATATTATTCTTGTAGAGCTCTAATGAAGGCGATATTATCATGGAAATGTTGTAGGTATTTTTTTTAAATAAATCTCTTGTTTGCTGTTTTCGCTGTGTATCCTACGTGACGCTGCAGTTTGTCACGTGGTCGACTGTGACAGACTCGCGGTCGCAGGTTCGTTCCTCTTTCTACACCCTTCAGTTGGAAGGATAGGATTTCCTCGCGGTATGTAAGTATGGCCATTTTTCTTAGCTCATTTGAAATTATAATTACAAGTGTCGCGCTCGAAGTCTGAATTGCTCAATGGAATGAGTACCTAAACCTATTCAGGTTATAGATAATGTAATCTTACAAAGAAAGAGAGAGAGCGAATAGAATTTAATTATTTTAGAAATTTAAGAAAATATACACAATTTTGCGGGAAATTCGAAAAACCTAAAATGTAATTTTCACACAAACTTCGCCTCACTTCACGCAGACTATCTTAAAACGCTAATCCCATCTACGCTGTATTATATATCCAACTATTGTTCGACTGGAAAAAGTCAGGAAGAATATCGTGACGGCTATCGCGTCAGGGGCTATAACGTCCTCTCTCTCTCTCTCTCTCTCTCTCTCTCTCTCTCTCTCTCTCTCTCTCTCTCCACGCGAACGACGATCGAGCGATTGACGTCGATTGGACATTTTTATTGCCTTTTCCAGGCTATAATACGACGGGAAGATGATATTGTTATAGGAGGTGAATTCGGTTATTTCTCGTTCGACGGAAGGATATATATCTATTATCCAGTGCTGATGTATATTATATAGAATAGACGCTGATGCGGTTATTGCATTTTCAGACGGTGCCCGCAGACTTTTGGCAATTTGAAACATTGTTCATTAAAAAAACATGGAGCAGTGACTTAAAGCGATTTGTTGACTGTTCTAAAATTGCGTTTGACATTTCGATAGATAAAAATCAATATTCGACACAACGACATAAAAGGTAGTATACCCATATCCTATCGAGGGAATCTATTCCACACTGTACCTATAAAATCAAACCCCTACTCAGACAAGTAGAGCAGAGCGACACATAAATTCGAGCTCCTAAAGACGGCTCCGCGTTCATATATCATATATATATTATACTGCGCATATACGCATTCTCTTCTCAGACTGATATATACACGTTCCGTAATGGCTTCAGTAGAGTTTCAGTAGAGGATCCGCCAATCACCGCCGAGAAAAAAGTTTATTGAAACTCTACCGGAAGCCTAATACTGTATAACGGAATGCAATCTTGACAGCGAAAAAGCCCGCGCTTTTTGAATTCTCATAACGTGTATGAAAATTATTGACAAAAGTTAAGTAATATCTCCCGCGCAACCTAATACTCCAGGCACGTGTATCTATAGGGTGCAGTTATATATCCACGCTATAATATATACGTATATACTATAATATATACAGTTACAGGGGATTTAAAACGGCGCGCTATATACGTGCATGTGCCCTTATATCTGTGGGGTGTAGTAATAAAGGTAACGTTCGAGGGGTAGCAGAGCGAGGGATTCCTTTTCCTGTCGTTGCCTAGAAGCGGTTCTTCGTCGCTGCGTGAGGTTGCGTTTTTCGATCGCTTCGCTGCATCAGCGGAGGGAGATTTCTATATAACGACGGATTTGATTTTTAATCCATACGATATATACTGCTCTCCGTTATTATATACATATTGCCTGCAGGGAGTGATGATTAATTAGTCGAGTATTATCGCGAGACTCTCGTTACGATGTGTTTTAAAATTTAATTACCGATATAATACGTGTAGATGATATGTATGTACATTAGATAATTCATATCAGGTACACTGGATAACGTATAGGTATACAAAAGTAGTAGTAAACTGATAATTATCTAATATAGTGTGCGCTGAAGTTTTTGACGGTTTTACGCGCGCATTAATCACGATCGTACTTTATTTATAACGGCCTCTCACACCATGGAACTCCAGCAAAGTCGTTCGTCTATGATTATTTCGTCAAAGTCATCGGTTAAAAATTATCCCCCAAAAAATACACCCATAAAACCTCTCGATCAAGCTTCATCATCAAACGCTGCTGATGCACAAAAGCAAAAGAAACGCCCGTCCCACTTCGAAGACTCAAAAACTATTACATTATCTCTCTCCTCCACACTGCGCGTAGTAGTAGTAGTAGTAACTATATAGTGTGTGTAAATAATACACGCGCGCGCGTTTCTTCAGGACACTATACTCTTATAATATACAACGTCGTCGCGTGGCCTCTCTCTCTCTCTCTCTCTCCCTCAGCACATAATACGAGTTGACAATGCAAAGCCAGAGCTCTCTCTCTCTCTCCCTTTTTACAAGGAGGGAAACAGCTGTTGGCCGACAGCAGCAGCAGCAGCAACGACCTGAGGGATCTGGAAGAGCGAGGCTATATTATAGAAAGAAGGGAGGGAAAAAAAGAGGTTACCACCTGGCGTCGGGGCTTATGTATATACGCGCTGCTGCTGCTGCTGCTGCAGAGAGCAGCGTTTATATACCTGAAACCGGCCAAGTACACACTCACACACAGACACACACTTATTCGCCTCTCTGTAACGTGTCTACCTGGGCCGCTTTTGTCGAAAGACAGAGAAGCATTTTCGACACGCATATATATATGTATACGCTATATACTGCCATTATCAAGCGCTGCTGCAGCTCTCTCTCGTCGTGTGCGAGAAACTCTTTTGGGAATTATTATTCTCCGTTATATTGTGCGCTCGCGCGCTACACTTATACACGCACGCGCAGGTATATAGGTATATATCGCATTCACCTATATAATGTACGTGTATATACGCTTCCGATTCTTTCTCCCTTTTATATTGCCAACTCACAGCAGCAGCAGCCCTTTGCATTGTGCTCCGAATCTGTCTGTGCGGCCGCAGAAAAGACTTCTCTTCGAGTTAGCCGAGTTTTTTCTTATTTCTTTATATTCTATATCCTCGTTGGATCCTTTATCTTTATTACCGTTTCTGCACGCACACGAGTTACAGTTCTTCTTTGGCTTATTTTTTGAAAGGCGCGCGCTTTTTCGAAAATACGAAGCTTCTCATGATGCAAATTTTGGGTTGCTTTTTATGTTGAGTGTAGAGCTTGGACGAGTATTCAGTTTCCTGATGCGCATCAGTAGCGTTCGCAAGGTTTCGTTGCGTCTGGTCAAGTTTGTATAATACACAGGAAAAGTCTATATAATATTGTGCACGCTATACTGAATTTCGCTCTTAAAATTCAAATTCGAATTTTTTTTATCACTTTATCACGTCACAGTGTTTAATAATACATAAAATCCGATAAATTAAATCACACCCGCTGAAGCCTGTCCATTTACTCCCCATATTTCTCATTTCATTATAAGCTCGACTTCCTCGAAGCTTCTTTTTAAGAAATAGTGTGCACGTCCCGTCGAGACTTTCACGGCGGTATATTATTATGTATTAAGCCCATCCGTCAGCGATGCAAATGCGTCGACGATTTTTATATTGCACGATGAAAAATGAGGGTATATCGTATAGTAGGATATATTGTATACGATATGGCGATGAACGTGACGCTCAGAGCGGTAAGGGGTTTTTCGGCAGAGATATAATATGCGCCCAGAGAAATTAGGGAAAATATTTTCGTGCGTGTGAGAATGAGAGATGAGCCGACTCGGATATGCTCTGATTTTCATTTTCAGACGCGTATACCTATAGTTCGCTTTCTCTGATGGGAGTCAGTTCATCCGTGCTTTTGTCCGACGAGTTATATAGTGTAAAATAGGCTGTAAATCAAAGGCTAATTTATACTGGATCACGTATATAGCGTGAGTAATTTTAAAAGCTGTTTTCCGTTGCTTCTTTAACTATATAGTATATTTATTGCCGTTTGATTGCGATATATTAAAATTCACTTTTCATCATTACGATATTTTCAATATCAGCAAATATTAGCATATTATATATACTTAGTCAAACTTTCGTAAGAAAAAAGAAAGCCAACATCTCGTCAAACACGTGACAATTACATTTTCTCGGCGCGCGCAGAAACACCGCAGCATTCTCGCCCGGAAACTCGCTGCCTTATAGGTACCAAAGCCACGTCGAGAGAATGCCAAGAGCCTAGATGACTGAGCTGGCCCTTACATTCCGACGCGCATAGTAGATATAGTGGCGAAATTTCGCTCTCAGGTAGAAATTCGCAGTGGTTATATACGACGAAGTATATGTACCAAAAGGGGTTGACTTCCCTCTCTACTCTCTTCGTATATACACTATACCGCAAGTGTACGGTTACAAGTGTCCGATGGAAATTCAGCGAATCGCCCGCATATAGCTACGACTGCAAGTGCATCGGGACACCATGTAACGTGGTATTTTGGGGAGAAAAACCACTGAACGGCAATTTCCCCGATTTACCAGCACAATCTACCTCTCGCGCCTGAGACTAGTGCGAGAGAGTGTTTCTCGTTGGGAGCGACGGGCACCCCGTCGCAACCACCTCTATATAATATTGCACACAGGCAAACGTTTCCGCTAAAATCGCTTGCGCGCGGTTTCTCGACGTGGAACAGCTGCCGTTTCGATGAGAAGAAAAGGAGAGAGAGAGAGAGAGAGAGAGAGATGTAGAGCACAGCGAGGAAGAGAGAAAGTATACAACATATTGTCGACGCGCCTCGCATTGTGTCGATTGGATTTACGAGGCTTTTTCTTGCCTAACTGCCGCTTTCTTTCAACGAGACTTTTGCGCGCGATTTTACGTAACAGCAAAAGACTCTGCGTGATGTGTATATGGTGCGCTAGAGCGACAATGATCGGAGTTTGTACAAAAGTCTTATTCTTTCAAAAGTTTTTATTTTGCGGTGTTAGGATACATAATAGAGCGGTTGCACGATCGGAAAAGATAACGAGTCGAATCAATCAACTCAATTGAAAATCGTGCGAAAATAAATAAAATGTGATTATTTTCGTGTACTGGATTTCACGATTAAGTTTGAATAAAATGATGAGCTGTGAATTAATTGACGAACGTTGTTTTATTGATGTAAAATGTATTAACGAAAAGACCTTAGAAAATCTTATTCTAAATTAAATTTGCATAGTTCAAGATAAAATTACAACTGTGTATTTGTGCAAATAATACATTTTCATAAATTTTGTAAATGATAAAATACGGCTAATACGTGTTATTTGAAAAGTCGTCGGCGCCAATAATACATAACAATTTAATGGAGACTATTATATTTACAATCTTTCTATCATTATCGGTTGTTAGTATCAGATATACATACTTGTATAAGGTTGATTATAACTCGAATACAATAAATCATTTACAAAACAGTAAAAATCACCCTTTTTAAAGTTTCACAATAAACGAAAAGATTTTTCACAAATCAAATTGTTTAAATTTGCATTTAAAATTAAATTTTGTATGGACAAATTAAGATTGCTGATATCATTATTTTCCCTTTTACGGATGTCATTAAAAATGCTCAACTACTTCGAAATTCATTATTATGCTTGAGCAATAATTTTATTAGGAGACGCTTAATTACAGTGTCAAAGAAAAACTATCCATTGTACAATTTTATTATGATACATATAAATTGTTTATAGAACATAATAATAAGCTAGTAACAGTAAAACAATCACTGTAATACAAGAAAATTACTTATTACATTATGGTTTTTGTCAATGATTACGTACAATAATATACTTCAAGAATTCTGCACTAGTAATAAATATATCTTTTCGATTCTCAGTCTCTGCACATGTATTGTAAATAAATAGATATCAAATTCGTCTTTTCCGCCACACGCCTCATAATTGCTTTTTTTCTTAAGTCTTGAAAAAACCACGACTCCTAACATTATTTACAATAATTATACTAGTAATCTCATACAACATTTGCCTCCGATGTTTATTATACAATATAGTCTGTGAAAGTGTATAAGGAATGAATTGTATGATGGGTCTTGAGGGAAGGACTGTGACTAATAGCATTTCTGCTATCCCTCTTGAAACCGTCTTTCTCTCCAATATTTCTTTTTTAGAAAACATTTATTACAAAGATGATTAACATGATTTCATAACGCACTTACAAGCTAATAGGAGAAAGAGGGAGAAACGTTGATGGTGCGAGCAAGTGAACGGCGAAGAAATATCCTAGATTCACGCGTAAATAGAACGTAATGCCTCTTGTAGTTTTTTCCTCGCGATGGCTACTCGTTCTTCTTGTCGTTTAATGTCGTCATCTGCTATCGCCACAGCCTGAAAGTAAAACAATTTTTAATATATACACCAATATGAAATTATTTAAATATATATATAGCACAACAAAAGTAATGCAGATTTAATCTTTTTATTCAATCTTTGGCACAAAGAGAATCCATCTTCAAAATTTCAATTGTTAAAGGCGACTAGGCGACCCGAACTCACTGTGAAATCAACCCACTCTACCTGTACAGCCCAAAAAAGTCGCTTAATTATGCATACATGAGAGCACAGCTTTAAAGACCTGTATTATCGCCGGAGTGCAAAGTTCTCACAAGTCGCGCAAAAAGCTACCTCTAGACCCGATCGTGACCTCACCCTACTCCATAGTACACAATTCAACTGTACGACGCACAACCATACAACAATGTAATAATACCTGAACAAGCGGCTGATCGGGATTTAAGTAGACGCCGGGGTTCTTCTCGAGCGAAGACTTGGATCCTGTCTGTCCGGTGACCGGTTGCGTCGATACGTGTAGGGCAGTGGCGACGCTCTGCAACAGCGTCTCCTCGGTGATGTAAGGTCCAACCGGTCGCAGTGATTTTGGCAAGTCCATGCCGTCAAACTCGTAGCCATCAGGATCGCAAGCCCTCAGGCCCTCCAGCCGCTTTTCCCAGAACAGCTGTAAAAGAGACAAAATCCCCAGGGTTATTGAGAGCTGTCTTATCGTTCTGCCCTTCGTTATTCTGCGAGTCTCGCAGATACATAGGTATTTGCGCTATGTAAGAGATGAGGAACTCAAGGGTTCAGCGTACTCATCCTCGGATATTATCGCGAGGCCATAAACAGTTTTATTGCTCTGCGATTAAACTTGGCTTTTATTGGTTTCGCAAGAATTTTTCTGTGTTTGTTTTTGGACAGTGCTGTAGACATTGTAAGATAGTACGCTGAGCCCTTAACAAATTTAACTTCAGTACGATCGATTAAGCATTATTTCAATGAAGTGATTGCTGTTGAAGCAAGATCCTCTTTTAGTAATGCCAAGTATTTATTTCTTTTTTTCTTGTATGCACAAAACATGTTATAATCATTACACTTATGCTGCAAAATTTCAATAGCACCTTCTAAGGTTAGATTTATCACATAATTTTTATCTTTTAATATGCAGAAGCTCATGCACCTATAATGACGTTATTGGCCAGGAGTGTGAATTTATTTTACATTTGTTACTCAATGAAAACTATTAGTTTTTTGTAAGAATAAAAAATAAAAAAAGTTCATGTATGAATAATGATGACGACGTGCTGCAAAAGAATTACCTGTTTAGGTTTGTCTTGGGAGCCGTATTTGCTGTCTGTTTTATCGGCTCCTTCCTAAATGAATGATTGGAGTTTTGTATCATGTGAAATTATTTAGTGAGTAGTTTGGAAACTTTGAATTAATTTTTTTTTTTCATAATATTGAATCTTAAAAAATAAAATATCGGCAATAGTTATTTTTTAATATGGTAAATGGAGTTATGAATTTTCTGAAAAATAAGTTTTATAATATACACAAAAAGTTTTTTGGACTTTAGTGCACTTTCATGAATTCATCATTTTTGTCTGAATGATAAGGTGTTTAAATTGATTAATGACAATTATTCTCACCTGTTTGGGTTTCTCCTGATTTCCGTGCTTAATATCTTTGACTTTGCCTTCTTGTGTTTTGTAAATAGTGACTGGTTGTTTAAAAATTGATGCAGTTTGTCTGATTGGAGGAACCAGGGAAGCATCATTTCTTACTCCTCGACTAAAAAAGATAAAAATCATGTAAGATTATGAAGGTTATAAAAATAAAGCATTCTTGTTGCTTTTTGAAGTTTGAAACATAATACTAGATAAAAGCTTTAGAAATATCAACATCCTACTTATAATGAAAAAGAAAAAGAAATATTGAAAGGGAGATATCAGTATGTGATAAGAACTGCCATTGTTACAAGAAAAGTATTTTAAGATTATGAATTTAATTGAGCCATTTACTTTAATATATTCGAATTACCGAGTTAAGCATTATCTGCAAATACGTAAGTATAACTAAAGAAGATCAATGCAACAGATATTTGTAAAACGAATTACAGGGACACCGATAAACAGCAAGAACTATTTATATAAAGTGCAAATAACTGTACAAAGCAGATACAAAGTATTCAGCGTCTCTCCTTTCCATAATTTCTCGATCACCGTATAATATATCAGCGAACGATCGATTTACTCCATGAGCAAAAATAAAAAAAGCCCACTTCTAAGACATTCAAACGACATAGCGTCATTTAAATTTCAAAATACCGGGAGACAGTATCGGTGCTTATATACACCTATCACTCTCTCGCATCTCATGCTCCAAAAATATAATCAAACCGCTGCCCTTATCAGCTCCGCCCCAAATCCATTTCCTCTGCACATCCCGTTGCTCCTGCATTTAAAAAGCGCTCGTGTCCGCAGCGAGCAGCGACGCGCACTGTATATAGGTATATGTACACAGACACACACACAAACACGTACCTGTAGTAGAAAACGTCAACCTTCCCCGTGGACGTCAACTGTTGTTGGTTCTGGCTCTTCCTTGGCGGCTGCTCGTCGCGCGTCGGCCAGTTTGTGGGCAGCGCCGAAGGATATTTCTTCTTTTCCACTGACATATTCATCTTTGCGACTAGTACGTTTGATCTTTCGTGTCGTGCGAGAGTCAAAAAGCCGCGCGTAAACACACACGTGCCGGACGATAATCGAGCACAAAGCTGTACGCCGCCGAGCAGAGCTACGCGTTCGCTGCCATGTTGGATTGGATGTCGGCCTGCTTTCATGGCCGACGCGGCTGGGACAGATGGCGACTCCAGTCCGCGATTGTCGCGGCATCTTGCGTGTGGCGCGAAATTACGATATCATTTTTGTGCAACTATAATGCAACTTTACATGTTCAACTTCAATTTTTTGCGCAAAAGAATAAATAAGTCCAATTCATTTAAAAAAAAACTCTAACAAATTTATTAAATGTATGCAAAAATAGAAAAAAGAAAACAATGACGATTTCAGTAAAAATAGAAACTTGTTTCTATTGCACTAATAGTTTTGTCTCTCTTCATAATCAAAATATAGATATTTGTAGCTGCCATAGATAGATC
>UCQR01027324.1:4415-16982 GCA_900474235.1 Cecidostiba semifascia | reverse complement strand
CTCCTATTTGTCCCTTGTCTGCATCGGCTCAGCTACTTTCCCCCCTCGTATACACAGAGAGAGAGAGAGGAAGATCGAGAAAAGCCCATATTTACCCGGATTTATACCAACAGAGCTGTGCGGAGGCGCGGGAAATGGCAATATATGTAAGTACATATCGAGGGAAAAGCAGCAACAGCAGCAGTGTGTATAAGGTCGAAAGTATATAGTTGGGGGAAGGGGGACGAGAAGAGGATTTATTTCCGGATTTGCCGGGCGAAAACGAGAAATTTTCCCTTCAAGATGAGCGCGCGGCACTTCCGACCAAAGGAAATTCGACATTTATCAGGTTGAGCAATGAGAGAGAGAGAGCGATTGCGTCGTTTGAAGGACTCTTGTTTTCAATTACCGCGGCAACGGCGGCCAGAAAAAGAAATCTCGACTCCGGCTTTTCTACTCGAGGGGATAGGATCTCTCTCTCTCTCTCTCTCTCTCTCTTGCAACTTCAAAGACTCGTTTATCCGAGCGAAAAAAATGCCCATTTCGAGAGAGGAGAGCAGTCGTCGCCCTTTCGAATCGCATCGTTCGGTCGAGAGGAAGGGAAATCGATACCGTTCTCGCGCTTCACGAAAAAAAAAGAAGAAAAATAATATACACGCGCTGCGCAAAGCCGCAAGCTTTTTATTAAAGCTATATAAATATATGCGTGAGAGTCTGACTGACGCGAATGGATTTCCTCTCGGCAAACATCGCACGAGTCGCGCGCGAGAGAGAGAGAGAGAGAGAGACAAAGAGTTGTCGCGCTCGCGAGAGAGAGAGAGAGAGAGAGAGAGATGAGGCCCGCAATCAGCGGGAAGAAAGATATCAAACTCCAGACAGGTTTTCGATTCGGAAAAAAAGGGGCGAAAAGAGTCGCGCCGCGTCTCTCTGACTGCGCGCATTACATACACGACGGCGGAGAGAGGGAGAGAGAGAGAGAGAAAAAAAGAGAGGAGAAGTTGATTGGGAACCCGGAGCAGACGCCTGTGCGCATCGACTCGTCGTCGTCGTTTCGAAAGAGACGAGAGAGAGAGAGAGAGAGAGAGAGAGAGAGAGAACTGAAAAACGATCGGAAGATAGGAGCACTCTCTTGATGCTCCTTCTACCGTCGTCGTCGTCGTCGTCGTTGTTGTCTGCAATAGTATGTGTATGTGTGTACAACGACGCAGGTGCGAGTAGTCGGCCTCAAAACTCAATGAGTCTGTGCAGCGCGAGCGAGCGAGCGATTGTAAATCAGCCGGTTGGTCGCTCGTAAAGCCCCCGTATGAAAAAACCAGATGAAAGCCGTGAAAGGCGCGCGCGAGATAGCGATCTGACCATCAGCCGGTAAACAGCTCATGTGCTCTCTCTCTCTCTCTCTCTCTCTCTCTCGCTCTATGGAACATGCCATATAGTTATAGATAGATATACAGTTGGCTTTTATAATACGCTGCAGAGCGAGTAGCCGGCGGATTACGGGCGCACGCGATCGTCATTGTTCGACGGCTGCATATCGCAGTAGCAGCTCTAGTATAGATAGAGTCATCTCTTCGATAGATAAGTCACTCTCATTTCTCTTCTTCTTCGCCTTTGTCCGGACTAAATGTGTATAATACGTGTGCATAGGAGAGAGAGAGAGAGAGAGAGAGAGCTGATGTTTGCTCTGCGTCTTATATGCAGCACGTGCCTTTGGCAGCTGATGTTTTAACTCGATCTTTCACACGTTATTCCGAGAGACTAAAGGATATATATTATACACGGTGTGTTATAGAATCGTTTTATCGGCAATTTCCCGGTAGTTCGAAAAAGAAGGGGGAGAAGAGATCGCTCAGTCATTGTCCATCTATCATTTGCCAACGGGCCGGTAAAAGCCTCTTCTCTCTCTCTCGACGTCGATATGGCTTTTAATAAGCGAGATTAGATTTTAATATATAACGGCCCTCGTCGCTCAGTGCCGTATACACACACACAGGCTCTTTTTTATCGGCTATGATCGAGTCGAGGCAAAAACCCGCTGTGTATATCCTCTGTGCATACACACCGTGTTTGCCACTTATATATACTATATAGCGTATATGTGTATATCAATGCCAGGCTGTATAATCTCCAAAGTGGGCGCGAGCGCGTTTTCGTGCATGCAAAAAAAAAAACGCGACGAGAGACTTTTTTCATCAAAAAGCGCGAAACTCGATTATTTTGTATATGTGTATATAGGTATGTTGTATACACAGAGAAAACCTGAAAAGTGGAACGAGTAGTGTACGGTATGACAGGATCGCTTTGACGTATTTACAAAAGCGGGAGAGAAAGAGAGAGGAACCGGACTGACAGGAAATGACAATTGCCGTAGACAATTCATTGAAATTCAGCTTTCATTTTATACAGCAGTATATAGCAACGGCTCGCGGTGAAATATAAAATACATAAGATCGCGAAAAGACAGAGATATAGTTCGCGCATACACAACCAGATATTATTCATTCATTTCAGGTTGCGCAGTACAGTATATAGAGAGAGGAAAACGGTACAATATCACATCTCTGCGCGCGCGGTTAAGCAAACTAAGCAGCAGCAGCAGCGGCAGCGGCAGCGACGTGAGTGCAGCTATATATATATATATATACATATATATATACGGAGAGTATAGGTGTATAACGAGTATGATCGAGCTGAGGGTTCCGCAATCGGGACAGGTATAATTAGTTTTGCATGAGCTTAGAGCGAAAATCAACACTCGAAACTTTGGAACTTTGGACGCGCCCGCGCGCGCAGCCGATGTAAAGTAGGCTATATATACTATATATGTATACATATAGCTGCTGCAGTGCAGAGGACGACGACGACGACGACGACGTTGATCGCACGCTCGACCGATAAAAAAAGAAACGAGAGTGCCATATATGCAACACGCAAAAAAGAAAACAATCAAGAGAATGCAGCTGCCTTTTCAATATATATAAGCGGTGTATCGACATGCCACGAGACTCTCTCTCTCTCTCTCTCGTATATGGATTTGCTTAGAGCGGTTATCTATATGTATAGTGGCGTGCTCTCGTTGCGGTGTACGAGCTATCTCTCCGCGCGAGTGTCTATATAGTATATATAGAGTAGTCGATGCAGCCAGCGGTTTGCGCTCTATAGACGAGGTCAAAGTACACGTGTTACGCCTTGAATCGTCCAATAACCGCGAGAGGGAGAGAGATAGATAGAGAACTACACTGCTCACCCAGTCACGTCAGCGTCACTCGGCCGGATTGACGTCCTGCGGGCTTTCCGCAAACTGGCCAAGTGAGAGAGCCGCGCTCGTTCCTTTCCCTGTGCATGGCCGATTATGCGATTCCGAATTCCCTTTTTGCCTCCTCCACCTTCTCCTAGGCATCAGCTCTCCTATATATACTCCCTCGGGGAATCTCCTTGACCGATAGCAACGACGTCGGCTCCATTTCAAACACGCGCCGCACACATACACACACACACTTGCCTAGAGAGAGAGAGAGACTTTTTACGCTTCACGCCTCCTGACGCGAAATTACACACGCGCGTCTCTCTACGTCCCCCATGAGGCTGCAAGAGAGATAGAGAACGAATCAACCCCTCGATCTTCCTCCTCCTCCTCCTCCTCCTCCTTCTTCTTTTTACGATTCCCGCGTGTGAAAAAGCTACTAACTCGCTTTTCCGAGGCAGCACAAGAAGGCTTTTGTATATATAGGTATAGTATAGTGTGCAGTCGTGAAAATATAAGGCTCAGCATCAGCCTCAAAGCTCGCGGGCTTGTCCAAATAATAGGCTCGAGTAGATGTTAATGAATTTCTTTCACGCTATCTGTGTGTATTATAATAGTATGTGTGTGTGAGAGCGCGTGTGCGAGCCAGTGTAAATACGGGGTCGTTAGTCGTGGTATTATTGTACGAGCGTTCGCCAACGATTATCTACAGAAGAATGGCACAGGAGAGAGAGCATCGCTGATGTGTAGCACGACGAGGGGAGCGATGCGACGTATAAAAAAGAAAGTTTAATCAGCGAGGGGCGTCAAAAATTATGCAAGCGCGGTTTAAGCCGAATGATCGGGTCACCCTTAATGCCTCTCTCTCTCTCTCTTTCTCCCTATTTGGTTATTGAGGGGAAGCAGAGAGAGACGGACGACAAGTGGTCCGCGAAATCGCCGCGAATTAGCTCAGGGGGGGAGGAATACTATATACTACGCAGTCTATACCTACTATACTCGCTTTAATATGAGCTGCCTCGAATCTCGGCACCGACGCCGGCCAACAACCCTCTGTCACGCCCCCGGACCTGTCACTTTGACGTATTGCAGTCGCAGGAATCCATTATGTAGTCAATTACTCGTCGCGCGCGCGCGCGGAGCGATCATATGGATCGAGATAGGAGAGAGAGAGAGAGAGAGAGCCAGCCTGCGCTGTACTTGTCGAGTTCAGCTGTGCTGCGTACGCTGCGCATATCAGGCCGACATTGCGAAAGACTCTGCAGCGTGTGATTCATCTAATCGAATTAGGCTGACGAGATGATGTATATAGCACACCAGCACTTGAACGAGAGCGTCGGCGTTAAATTTAGATGCGCGTAAACGCGCGGCCTTTGAGGAAGTGCGCGCTATATACTGTGTGACACTGTGTCTTCTCCTTTCGACGGAATCCTATATACTCTCTCGATCCGCCTCCCCGTTCGTTGTTGTTTATTTGTTTGGGGCTGCTACGCCGTGTCGTATAGAGAGAGGAGTACTATAGCTCTCTCTCTCTCTCTTGTCCTCGAGATTCGGAGCGGCTGATTAGGACGGGATTTGCAATTCACTTGGCTGCTTTGTATTTGGCTAGAGAGCTGCCTGCTGGCGCATACTCTATATATACCGGAGTAAAGCTCCTCATCCTCGTCAACGTGCAGTGCGCTAGTATCTAATACAAGCTTCAATGCGCGACACGAGCTTGCGGAAGAGCTTTTTCTCTTTTATACTAGTAATATACAGATGATGATCCGCATAATTGTTTGGAAATATAATATATAAATAGACCGTATATATAAACTCGAGAGACTGCGCGGAAAATTGCCTTTCACGCAGGGATTTTTCCTGCTCTCGCGAAACTTTTGTCGGAGAGAGCGCATCGCTGCTCTATACACTCTTCTTGTTAACTCGCGCCGCCGTCGCCGAAGTTTGCTAATTTCTTTTAATATCATCTTCTGGACGCCGCCGCCGCCGCCGCCGGCAGTACATCCGACACAAAGTTGCCGCTGCTGGTTCGCCTCGAGAGAGAAAAATGTTTGAAAACTCGATTAGACGCGTCAGACACGGCCGATCGACTACAGCAGCTATTATTGTGTGTGTGTGTGTGTATATAGTATAGTGCAGTGCGCGGGAAATTGAAGGCATTCGGTTGAATTGTGTGCCTGTGTGTATTATATGATATACAGGAAAATTGAGTAGAGTATATAAAATATATATAAACTTGAAAATCCAATCTACTTTTTATGAAGCCGACAGACAGACAGACAGACGTATATATAGATATTAGGCCTAGAGACCTTGATATTGAATTTTTACGCGTCTCATCCAATCGGACACCAACGAGGCGGACGTAACGTGTCCTGGGACGTATATATATAGACGTACACGCACACATAGAGCTTTAAAAAAAAAAAAGTGAGGGGAAAATGGAAAGCGACACGCGCCGCTGACGTGGAGAGTGTCTAAAGGAAAAGACGTCGTCGCGCGTCGTCGTCGGCAAGGACGCGAAATTGAGTTTCTCTTTCTGCGCCCTGAGGGAGACGACGACGCTCGGTGTGGTAAGAAAGAAGAGAAAAAAAAAACGGGGGCGTAGAATAAGGGGCTGTACAAGGTCGCCTCTCATACTCTCTCTCTTTTTTTTCTCCTCTCCGTTATCGCGGTAATGAAACTCTGTTTATGATAATGGAATGCTAAAAAGTCGCGGCGGCGGACACACTAATACCGTCGGCTCCTCGTTAATGCAGCGCTTCCTCGTCATTTTTTTTCCCGCTCGGCCTCTTTTGAATTTGCGCAGAGCATCGCATTTTATATAATACCGCTTTACGATTACACTTTGGAAGCTTTAGCTTATTCGCCGCCGCCGCCGCGTATACGAGAGTATAACATTTGAATGCATAACGCACTTTTGCTACTACTTCGTGTGTGTCACGTATATACATGTATAATACCGAGTTGCTCGCGGGCGGGGGGAAGAGATTTCTCATGTCTCGTACGCGAGCGGAACGTAAAGCTTCTCTCTCTCTCTCGTCCCCCCGGCGTCATTCGATATTTCATTTGAAATTGCCTTTCTATCTTTTCTAATATATATGTATACCTATATACGAGCAAAGAACGATCGAACTTTTACTCCGAATCGATCATCAGTTATATATATGTATAATAAACGTGCGCGAGAGATATGCTTTGCTATTCTCATCGTCGATATAAGAAAAGACGCGCGCGCGCGCGCGATATTCCGAATTTGAATAATATAAATAATATATTAGACGCTCCGATATTAGCGACAGCTCAAGAGGCGAAAATACACACCAGCTGTTATGTATTTAGATGACGCTATATACAGCGTGTGTAGCACAGCTAATTAAAACATTAATCTGAGAAAAGGCGCGACGAGTCGTGTGTCCACATGAGCGGTACACTTATATATAAAAAGCAGCAGCTCTATTCTCGCGCGTATATATACATATCACACGCATCAGTTTGCGTAACGCGGTGCCGCTGCAGTGTATAGCCTTCAAGATTAATAAGGGCTCGGGGTATTAATGCAATCAGAGCGTCGATAAATCACATCTCCCGAGCGACTTATCATCAGCGCGTCTGGAGCCTAAAAAGACCCTCCTCGCATCGCAACCCGAAGATCGTTTATCTTGCTCCGAGCTACCAGCTTCCACTCTCGACGAATGTTTATTATTCCCGACAGAGTCTCTCTCTCTCTCTCTATTTAATTCTCGCACTGTTTGTTAATCGCCCGCTAGTTTGTCGGAATTCGCGTTGCCCCGCCGACTATGAACGTTTTCTCTCCTTTGGCCCCTTATACTCTCTCTTTCTCGCAAGTTTAATTAGCAATTTCGCGAGCTGTGTATAGATATAGCGATACGAGTGAACCCCCTCGATAAGACGAAGAAGAAGAAGAAGAAGAAGTAGACGCAAAGGCTCGGGTTCTCCTCCCTTGGGAGAGAGAGAGAGAGAGGACTTATGATAGAAATGGAATATCGTCGAGAAAAATTATTATTGCCTCGTCGGCGGCCATAGATCCCCGCGGCGGCGACGAATAAGGATAAGTTTCGCGAGAAGAGAGAGAGAGAGAGAGAGAGAGAGAGAGAGGCCTCTCGCAAATCGACGAAATCGAGAGAGCGCTGCTACGAGAATATATATATACAGAGAGAGAGAAGAGAGCAGAGTCTTTCTTATCTTGCTTCCATTATTCCGGATGATCCCCCGGCGAGAAAATCTCGCGAATGGACGGGGGAATTGGAGACAAAAGCTGCACGGCGCTGAATTTATCAAGGGCTCAGACTTGCAAAATAGAAAGCCGATATATAGACTGTACTGCAGTAGCAGTAGCGCCGGGAAAAGAAAAAGGAGTCGCTATTAGACTCGGAGATGCAAAAATTTGCGAGGGAAGAAGTCGAGACCCGCGGCTACTATGTATATACTCTATATATAGCTGATGCCTATATTCCCAGGGCTCGTCTACTTTAAGAATTCAAAAAGAATTTCCTCGCGGCCAAAGAAAAACAGTATATTATACAATATAGGTAAAAGCTGGCCGGGCTTTATTAAATTCCAGGCGGAATGTTTATTTCTGTTTTTCATCATCGCGAATTATACACGTTAATATTATTAGGCTAAATTGTCTGATATGCGCCTGCAGGGAAACACGGGCTATATAAAGATAGCGAGCGAGAAGCGTGAAGTTGCGGAAAATCCGGGGAGAAAAATAGCGACGTCGACCCAGTTTGATCCTGCGTATTATACTATATACCTATAGCATAACCTCTCGGTTTATGCATCCAAAGATATCGATATAGCGCCGGCCGTTGCCAGTGGCTGCAGCCATCGCCGCTCGCGTATCGCATATGGCCTAAAGCTTCTACCTATATACTACATACTCCAGTGGAGAATATGAAAAGAGGGAAAGAGAAAGACGAGTCCCATTGTGTGACGGCGGCACACATGCAGAGAGAGAGAGAGAGAGCGAAATTTCATAGATATAGAGCGCATGCATGCAACCTGAGGGGGGGGGGGGCGTGTATAAAGTCGCGTTTCAGCTCGATAAACGCGCGCGCCGCGCGAGTTCGCTCAAAGCGAACAGAAGAAATGAAGATGATGATGATGGACAGGTTGCCGCGCGCGCGGCAAGCTGACAAAGCGCCCGAAAAATGGGGGCAGCACTAGTCGCGCCCTCTCTGTGTCCTCTCTTCGTCGTCGTCGTCGTCGTCGTCGTGAGAAAAGCAGAGCAAGATCCGCGGCAGCAGCAGCAGCAGCCGTAGGCTCAATGACCAGCGAAGGCCGTTCACATGAATACCAGTCTTTCCATTAGCGAGTCTCCGAGAGGGCACACGCGAGAGGGAGGGAGAGTTGCGCCGGATGAACACAGAGGAGGAGAGAGAGAGAGAAAGAGAGAGACGAGCTGCTGCTGCTGCTGCTGCTGGGAAGAGAGTGAGATCGGATCTCGATCGATGCTTCGCATCGGCGAGTCGCTGATGCAGTGTGTATAGTGGTCTCTTTAGCACAGCACACATATATAATAGTGCACTCATATAGTCGAATATACATATAGGTATATTCGTCACCTCGGGAATTTCCGGACACGTCGGCGGTGGACTGATTATATACGAAAATTACCTGTTCTCTTATATATTTTTCATGCGAAATTCGATTCTCTACTCGTGTATATCGGAACAGAGGCATTTCCACAAAGAGGAGTACTATACAAGCTTATCCGGTGACAGCAGCAGCAGCAGCAGGAGCAGCAGCGAGAAACGGGATAGCCTCCCTTTCTCTCTCTCTCTCTCTCTCTCTCTCTCTCATCTACATATAGTGTCTTTCTACCGGCTATTATACACGCTTATATACAAAGAGTTGAGAGCTTGCGCGAAGAAGAAGTAGCTAGCCGCGGAAAACGACGGCGAGAGTAGTATAGTTGAGTTCGTTAAAAGTAACAAGCCTCGACGCGCGCAACGGCTAATGAATTCGTATATAGTCCGATGTGCTGCTGCTGCTGCTGCTGCTGCTGCAGTTTGATGAAAGAAACGCTTGGGCCATTGAGAAAGAGAGAGAGAGAGAGAGAGAGAATCGCCGCTCGCGACGCTTTTGCGTGTGGAAACAAAAGTCGCGCGGCTAAAATTGGATGCTGGGCCGGGCTATACAGCACACTGGCAGAGCAAAGCACGAATGAAATTCCAAGAGTGAGAGAGCTCCGGTGCGCCTATAATAGAAGAAGGCCGGAAGAAAGAAGAAGGAGAGAAGGAATAAGGAAGCCGCGTCTAATTGCGGAGATCCGAGCGTAAACGCTAACGAAAGAGCTGCTGCTGCCGCCGCCATTATTCTGCGCGAATTCCTCCTTTCGTCGCAAGCGCGAAAAAACCGGGCTAACCGGCGCCTCTCTCTCTCTCTCTCTTGCTTGAGATGGAAAAAGTGGCCGGCTGCTGCTGCTGCTGCTGCTGCTGCTGCTGCTCCAGACCGAAGAAACTGAAGAGGGGAAAATTAAGAGAGTGAGAGAGGCACGTTGGCTCCTGCTAAAATAGGTCTCGAAATGTTATACGCGCGGCGGCGGCACACGGGGGGAAAAGGAATTAGGAGCTAGGCGAGAAAGAGAGAAATGCTTTTCCAGCTCCTTCTAAGTCGCGCGCGAGCGCTGTGCAGTTTGCCGCCGCTTTCCTCTCTCTCTCCCCTATATATATATAGCCCTTTTTCCAGCGCACACTCTTTTCTTTATTTCACCTTTGGCCCGCAGCTATGTGCGCTATATAGAGTCGCGGCGGCGGAGGCCAACCAGCCGGAATATTAATGGTCCTCATATTTTAGATAGTAGCGGAGCAGAGTCTAGCTGCACTTGGAATGCCGCCGCCGCCGCCGCGTATGCTACCTTCTTCCGGCCACAAAACGCTGAGCGCATAGTACTATAACCCGCGCGTATCTTGGCAGGAACAAAGAGGGAGAATGTGTATATATGTGTGTAGTAAAATATGCAAACTTTTCGAGTGTGTATAAAAGAGTTCGGCCTATATA
Source organism: Cecidostiba semifascia (assembly GCA_900474235.1). NCBI lineage: Eukaryota > Metazoa > Arthropoda > Insecta > Hymenoptera > Pteromalidae > Cecidostiba > Cecidostiba semifascia. Next base: position 6,733 of record UCQR01027324.1, on the reverse strand, counting down.
TATAAAAAGACAAAGTAATAGTAGTATATAGAGGATAGCGAAGCTCGAGAGTTGATTGGTCACGATTTTCGCGCGGCTAAATTGACTTTCGATCCCCCTCGCACAGAGTGCGCCCCGACTATGTATATGTAGCTGAAAAGCGCTCGGTATTCGCTCTTTCTCTCTGTCTGTCTCTCGAAAATATATAAGGGCGCCGAAATCGGCGGCCGCTTTAGCACAACAATGCAGCCAGCGTCGGGGGTTGGATGAATCATCGCACAACCCACGCAGCACATGTGCGAAGGGCTCCGACAAATTGCCAATCGCTTCTTTGAGCTCTCTGTAGCTTCATATATCCACAGCCCCCTATACACAGAGAGAGAGAGAGAGGTCTGTCTTTCTTCTTCTCGCATGTGAAATTTTCGTCAATACACCATATACGAGAGTGTCTCCCCTATATATAATGTATATAGCCCGCGGTGACGTTTTAATTGAATTATCATCTTCCTTCCGCCTTCATTATTTCGTCACTCAGTCTTAATTTGCCGACGGGTATGTATATATATACTCTAGTGCGGTGTGTTATAATAATACTGCAGATATGACACTTGCGGAACTCTCTCTCTCTCTTTCTCTACGCATTGTTCCGTCGCGCCGCGGCGGTGGCGGCATATTCGATATCCTCTCTCTCTCTCTCATTCGGAATTTCAATGGAATATCTCTCTAGATTTTCGAGTGCGGAAAAATGTCGTCGGGTAATCGAATAAGGCCTCTCTCTCTCTCTCTCTGTCTGTTTGCGGAAAAAAGCTTCTACGAGGAACGAACGTCGACTCTCTGTCTCTCTCGGCAACTGCGTCAATAACGCGAGTAAGGAGAGAGAGAGAGAGGGAGAGTTTTCGGAGCTGCTGCATAAATTGCGTGCGGAGCAGCAGCCACGTTAAATATGCAATCCATGTTCCATTAGATATGAGAATATTCCGGGCAGGTTGTTCGTCTGCTCGACTCTCTCTCCTCTCACTCTCTGTGTCCGGGGGGAATCTGCGTGCGGCTCATAGTAAAATCGCATAAATTGAAAAGTGGAATCCATATCTCTTCTACTACTACTACTACTACTACTACTCGCGGACTCGAGAGTGAAGTAAAGCCAAGAGGGGCTGCTGCTGCTGCTGCTGCTGCTGCTACTACTACCTACTGCTGAGATTGAATATCGGCTATACCGGTGAAGCTCGAGCTAAGTAGCTGCGGCGGCGCATCTTCGCGGAAGCTTTTTAGAGAGAGAGAGAGAGAGGAGCTGCGTCGGCCACGGCTCTTTGGCTGGTCCCACGTGACCTCACGGTTGGTTAAACCACTCTCTCTCTCTCTCTCTCTCTCTCTCCCTGGCGCTTCTGTATATATCCGCATTTATCCTCTGGCTGCAGAGAGAGAGAGCGAGAGAGTCGGCTTGGAGAGGTGCTGAATACCCGCGCATCGCTCTCCCATGGGCAATGTGGTCACGTCCCGCGGTCGTCATGGAAACTCGGCCGATTCGGGATGAAAAGCAACCCCCCTGTAGTAGTGGCAGTAGTAGTAGTAGTAGTATAGCAGAGCACCGGCTCGCTCTCTCTCTCTCTCTCTCGTTAGCTCGAGCCACGCGCTCCGAATCGTAATGGCAAAACGTGGAGCTAGCGAGACGTGCATTAGGAGGGAGAGATGCTTTACCAGCCTATATATATACGATTCCCTCAAAGCGTTAGCTTCTCTCTCTCTCTGTGGTGTATCTCGCTAGCTCTCGAACGCCGCCATAGTCTATCACGTCTCCTGTCTCTACGTATACTCTATATATATATATATATATACAAGCCTGTCGTCTATACGTATACGGTGTATACGATGCCGACGACGTGGAGAGGAGGAGGAGTGACAGCGCGACATCGACGAGTGGTTCCCTTGTTCGTCGCGGCGGCCCGGGCGCACATATTACGCGGTCAACGAGTCGTCGCAAACGCTCGACCTGGATGCGCCGCGGTGACTTTTTCTCTCTCCTCTCAAGCGCGCCCTCTTGAGCGACACGTCGATGAATTTTTCAGCCCGCGCGCCTCTCTCGACACACGACAATCGGGGCCGCATTTCGGAATCGCTGTGCGGCGAACTTTCGAAATAGCAGCAGCAGCAGCAAGCAAACTTTCCGCAGCGCGGACAAACGCACTTGATTAAACGCGAGAGAGCGCTTGCTGCAGCGGTTGCAGAAAAAGAGAATAAAAAATGTAAAAAAAAAAAAATAGAAAACTCGCGTCGCTCTGCAAAATTCAGGCGAATAAAACGATTCTCGCTGGAAATCAGCGTCCCTTGAATGTGTAAGC
>UCQR01027306.1:3633-20607 GCA_900474235.1 Cecidostiba semifascia | reverse complement strand
ATATATATATATATATATATACACCTATATATCGGCCTCTAGAGCGCTAATACGCGCAGCCGTTGTCCTGTCGGCGGAACTGAATTCCGAGAGTTTGAGAAACGCTCGGCTTCTCTCTCTCTCTCTCCCTCATCCCTTTTTTTCTCATTTAATTCTCTTCTCCTCCTCCTCCTCCTCACGAGACTATATATAATATAACTGCCGGTGGATATGTTTCTATCTGACGATGAAAAGGTTTCGTTCCAGTAGAAGCGAAATCACGAAACGTTTTTCTCCTTATTATTATTATTATTATTATAAGTGCGTAAATTGACCGTTTACCGAGGAGTGAAAAGATTAAAGAGTCATTCTTATTATTATCAAACAGTTTCATTAAAGCAAATAACAACAGCTGCCGGGTCGCGTTATTGTGTCTGCATATATGTGATCGACACAATAAGCGAGCGAGTATATATAGAGAGGTTGTTTTCTGAAAAGGCGTAGTATATAGCGAGGAATCAGCATAAAAGAGACTCCAACTCCTTTCCCATGGCGCGGCGCGGTCCCAAACATTTGGCCCAATAATAACACTATAATTCCAAGTCTATACGGAGAGAGGAAACCTATTGTCCGGTGCGGCATACCTATATATATATATATATACGTGTATATACGCGCTGGCGGATATGCGGCTCTCTTGATGATCCGTAGGTATACATGTAGTGTTTGCGCGTTTATCTTTTTTTTTTTTCTTTCGCTGCATCCTCGCGGTGACACGCACGATATCGGCTTTTGACTTCCTTCGAAGCTATACTATAATATACTTGACTATATTGTCGCGCCTATATAATATTCGCTCGCGAACGTGAGAACTAATAGCGTCTTGTATATGTTTACAGGAATTTTCGTCGAGTCTGCATAGTAGCAGTTTAAAATCGCGTCGCGCGGCTGATTGTGTGTATTGAAAATAAGAGAGGCAGGGCAGGAAGTAGGCGTTTGGTGGAATTCGGCCAAGGTGGAAAAGCCAGGCGCGCATAGGTGGAAGTACTCGGTTAACCATTGCCGGGCTTTCGTAATGGGCGTTGGCGCGTGAGTGCAGTTGTGTATATAGTTGTACATATATTGCTACACATCGCGAGAGTGTCGTGAATAAATTTTCTGAAAAAGTATTATACAGCCTCGACGTTTGTACACTCGATATCCTTTGGCAGCAGCAGTGTGTGTATATAGAAACGAGCGGATAACTCAATCCGAGAAATCGGTTCTTTCGCACTCGACTGTGTATAATATCGAGTGTGAAATCACATACATACGTATACAGCTATATGTGTAAGTGTCCTGTCAATCTGTTTATTCGTCGTGGCTTTGTGATTGCAATAAATGTATATAAGCTTAGGCCTGATTTTCTCTCTCTCTCTCTCTCTCGCTTACTGTTGATGCAGATAATATCGATGGCTCGGGTATATAGCGTGTGTATCCGAGTGACGAGATACTGCAGCAGCAGCAGCAGCGAGGCCATGTCTGTATATGTACGTGTGCAGCGGATTATTGCAGCGGCTGCTGCTGCTGCTGCTGCTGCTGCGGTCGACGCTCGCGAAAGGAGAAAAACAGCAGCGAGTCGAGGGTCACGAGGCGGCGAGCCACGACTAGAAACGACATTCTCTCCGTCTTTCGCTGCTGCTGTGGCGAGCTATTCTCACATACACACACGTGCAGAGCCACAGCTGCTGCTGAGCTATACACATGCTAGCTCGCGACTGGTATATATACATCATGTATATCCTATACGCGGTTCGATAGATTTCCAACAAATATGGCCAGAGCTGCAGTGTGTAGTTAGCTGTGTAATGCGTGCAGGATTTCCGCAGAGGTATATAGTATATATAGGTATATATACGATTAAGTGATTCGCGATGATATAATTGTAGAGTATTAAAGCTGGATCGCATATGCTCGTCTTTTCTGTTCGATATTATTGACGACGAACAAATACGATCGGCCGTATTACTGATGTCAGCTTTGCTTTATCTCGATCAGTCAGTTTCCTTATGTGCATCAGCTTGTCGAGCGCGCGAATGAACCTGTGATGTGTGTGTGTGTGTGTGCAGTTATCCCGCTGCTGCTGCTGCTGCTGCAATAAAATAAACGTCCGGAGATATGGTATAGAGAGGCTGCTATTCGAGTTTCTGCGATAAGTTATATACGCTCTTTTCGAGAGAAACGAATCGTTTCTTGCGCAGTTTCACATGGAACGTACGGCTATCGATAGCTTATAAGCGAAGGCTGATTTGTAGCTCGACGTTTCAAATTTTAATCCTGAGAGAGAGAGAGAGAGAGAGAGAGAGAGAGAGAAAACTTATACATAGGATTATGCAAAACGCGATTGTTTATTACAGCGCGTATGTACAAGGAGCTTTTCCCTCGCGTGTGGTCCAACAGGCGGCCGCTTTCATTCATACATTAGATGGAAAATTTACTCTCGTGCGAGTACTATATATATAGAGTATATATATATATATGCAAAGTGTATAATCGCACACGTGCGCCCAGCTGTAATACACACTTGAAATATACAGCCGAGAGATAGAGAAAGAGACTATTTCGCATTTTGTCTTGAACTTACAGAGTCATGCACGCCGGCGTTCCTCTCCTTTGGCGGCGACTATAAATACGGCGCCGCGAAAGAGAAAGAGAGAAAGAGAGAGAGAATTCAAGATTTGGACACGCCGTGCACAGCGCAGCAGTATAACGGGGCGGCTTATAGGCTTTAACGGCTGCTGCATGCGGCGCAGAATCTTTTCGTGATCGAGTGATTCGCATATGTATGTATATGCGCAATAAGGCGTGCCCTCGATGCACAATAGCAGCAGCAGCAGCAGTAGCAGCAGCGCTTTCTTCTCACAGTATAGTACAGTATATAGTATATAGAGATGCACTACTACTGATGCCTGAAAATATACTCGCGGGGTAATTAGAGGCGGCAAAATCGCGCGAGCTGTATAGCGCGTTGGCAGAGAGAAGCTGTACATATACTAAACGCTGATTTAGATACCGTGCTCTCTCTCGCGGGGGATATTTATCGTTCGAGCTCTCCGCGCGCACGCGACACACACGCTACCGCGAGCGCAAAGTAAGCAGGTAGCTTTATCGCGATCTGGTTCACGTCGTTTCTCACCGATTGTTTCTATCTCTTCGGCTTCTTCTCTCTCTCTCCACCTCCTTCTTCAATGCTGCTGTGCTGCTGCTGCTGCGTAGGCGAGCCTGAAACCGCCGCGTCGAGAGACAGAGATACCAATGACAAAATCCTCGAGAGCGAGATAATTTCTTATTTGCATACCGTGTTACGTTCTTTATGGCCGCACTGATGCAGCGCACAACCTGTGTAGTAGTATATATACGCCTGCACTAATATACTTGAAACTGGACTCGCGTTGCTCTCGAGCGATGCGTATACATATATGTGTGTAATATATAAATAGACTCTTGGCGGCTTTTTGCTCATTAATTTTAATAGTACACACACACACATACACGCGCTTTTATATTTATGCAGTATAGTATTGCGCAAGCCCAAGTATAGTTTTACTGCCAGCTCTCTCGAACTTATGGTATATACGTCGGTCTCGAAAAGAGAGAGAGAAAAAAAAAGGATTCCCCGCAGTGCAGCGCATAGAGCCCGTCAATAAGCGTCAATCCGCGCTCATAGAAAACGATACTGCACACGTAATGGCTTTGAAACGAAAAGGTACTTGGACCGTATATATATATATACATGCGCGCGACGAGCTCCGCTGCTGCAAGAGAGTCGTTTTACTTTCGTAAAGATCCTCTATATATGTATATATACCCGTTGCACGAACCGTTATATACTAAGAGTATAGAGCTGGAGGCGAGGCCGAGGGCCAATTTTCTCTCTCTCTCTCTCTCTCTCTCTCTCTCTTGGCGTATATATAGTGTCCGTTCTATCCGTTATATTGGCTCGAGCCGTGTGCAGTGCAGGCATTGCCATTTTCCCGCGGCACGTCGTACGTCTTCATATACCTTCTAATGCTGTGTGTGTGTGTCGTACATTATATACCTGTATCGCATTTTTTTTTCCCAAAGCAGGCTTGGCGCGAAATAACTTGAGCGACAATATGCGCTTGTATTCTCACCTACTCTCGAGGATAAGTATTTTCCGCAATACACAGATAAAGGTAGACTCGTGTGTGCCGAGAGAGAGAGAGAGAGAGAGCGTAGAAATTGACAGAGAGATCGAAGAGAACCGTATATATATATATATATACACTTACACAGGCGCGTGTCGTATACATTTGTAGGCCTTCTCCTAATAAGGCCAGCGGCTTATCGCTACTGCCAATCGCGTTCCTATATACACCAGCAAACAAGGAATAGACTCTCCGCCATCAGTAGCCGTTTGCTCGAAAGAGAGATATACACTTTATGTATATATATCTCTTTTTAGTTTTTCCTCGCTGCATATCTTGGCCCTTTCGATGACTTTGTTGCTCGAATAAAGACGGACGAAGAGAACGAAAGAAAGAGAAGGAGGAGGAGGACTGCGAAGAGGTTTTTGCGATCAGGCACAAGATACACATTTATAAAGGCGTCTAATGCGATGATGAGGTCCTGTGCCGACTGCGCGCGAGAGAGAGAGCTGTGCTGCGGCCGAGTTTTATGGCAGTCGTATTTATCATCGGCGCAGTACGTCATGGCGCATCAACGGGATCTTTATTAGCCTCGGTATATAATGGTGCCTTGAAATTCCATGAAATTCGATTTCTTCGCCATTAAGGGGAATGACGTGATCCCCGGCGTTTTGCCATTGCACACAGAGAGCGAGCGAGCGAGCGAGCAGTTCTCTACTCCGATCTGCCGGCGGCGGCCTAATGACGTTTCTCAGAAAAATATCAGATTGGCTCTCTCTCTCTCTCTCGTAACATTTTCTTCCATTTTTTATTTTTCATCCTCTCGCGTTCAGCCATCAGATGCTGCTGACTCTATTTCTCGAATCGCGGCTGAACAACGGAGCAATCATCTCTCTTTATATATTGTATATATACCTGTATACCTACGCATCGTTAGAATATCGTAGCAAACCTCGTGTTATATGCAACACGGAGATAGAGAAAAGCCGTGTGGGAAGGCTTAAGCTGTAAGTAAGTGCAGCAGGCATTACGTCGTGTGCATTGCAACACTCGCACACATACATACAAGAATCTAGAGAGAGAGGGATCTGTTGCAATTGGCGCGCGCAAGTGTCGAAAAGCCCGCAAAAAGTATATGTATATAATAGACGACGTGGGCAGAAAACGAATCGTCCGACCATCAGCCGGATATATTCCTCTCCGAAGAATTTTACACCGTATGCGGGCGCTATATGGAGAACGAGAAAGAGAGAAAGAGAGAGAGACGACGTAAAGAAGTTTCGCAAGAGCTTTGTTCTAGTGCAGCTGCGAGTCCAATTAAATTCGACTTGTGCTGCTACTGTTGCTGCTGATTCGTCAAGTCAATATAAGCAGATTTGAGTGCGCGCGCGAGTGCGGGGGGACGACGAAGGAGGGAATTTTTGTCGACGGCATAGGTATTTCGTGCTGTTGCTGCTGCTGCAGAGGGTCGCTCTCGCTCGCAAAGCCAGCTTCCCACGGCTGTTGACATGTTTTGTGTTCATTAGCCGGCCCGACTCTCCCGAGAGAGAAAGAGAGAGAGAGAGCAGAGGGGGAGGCTGAGGGAGAGAAAGGAGTAGTATAGCGGAGAGAGACTCGCCGCCAGCTACCTATATATACACTGCGCGCATACTTAGCTGTGCGCGCGGCCGCAGGCTTCCTTGGCTGCTGCTGCTTGTCCCGCAACCTTTTGCCTCTATATGTATATACTCTCTCTCTTTCTCTCTCTCCGGCGTGAGAATAGTTATGCTTGAACCGCTTGCCTATATATGTATATAACTTCTCTCTTAATATTCATGTGAAACGGACAATTTATCCGAGTAGCTTGTAAGCCAGCTTCTATACTCGCAGGATAACGCTCAAGCTCGACCGCACCTCGCATCAGTTAATATAGCTCTCTCTCTCTCTCTCCATTCCTTGTTTCGTCTTCTTTTTAAATTACACCTAATGACTCTCTCTCTCTCTCTCTGGTTATACACTGAAAAGAAGAAGAAGAAAAAAAGAATTAATCGGCCAAATGGCGCCGAGAACGAGGTCGATCGTACGCTTTCATCCGCGAAATCCATTGCGAGCGAGTGCATGCACACAGAGAGAAAGCATTTTCCGCGCTATTTTTCGCGGCGACGGCGGCGGCGGCGGCGCAAAAGCCAGAAAATCGCGCAGAAAGCCAGTGAATAGGAGAGAAACTCGTGTATACATATACTACTACTACTGCTAGTACTGCTATATATGCGATGGAAAAGAAAAGAGGTATACATAACTACAGACAGAAAGAGACGGGCAGCGTGTGTGTAACGCTCTGTGTGTATATATGTATTATACAGCCGGTAACGGGCGCGAGTACGTGTCAATGCCCGGCAAAACATTGGGCGGCGCGTCTGCGGGATGCGCTCGATGATTCCCGTGATGAAAAAAAAAAAAACCGCCGCCGTTGCTTCCTATATACTGAATTTCGTGTCGCAATCTAAACAGAAAAGTCCCGTAATTGCAGGTATACGGCCGTCGTCGGGCTCTATACTTATACATACCTATATACGCGCGTGTATTCCATTCAGCTGACGATCTTTTGTTTCCTCTTTTTTAGTGTCTTATATGCCCCTTTCTCTCTCTAAAAACAAGCCTTTGATGCCGTGTCCTGAATTATTAATAAACATCATGCTGCGGACAGTCATCAGCAAAAAAAAGTCATCTTTCGAATCTTCGATCGATACGGTATATATATATATATATATACAGCAGCCGCATATCAGGATGTGTTCTCTGCGGCAAACGGTGGCAGTGTGTTGTGTGTATACATCCGCCTAGTTGGTGTGCTGCTCGAGCGCGCGCTCGGTCGCGATGTCGTTGGCCTACTGTTACTACTGAGCGCTACTTCCTCTCACTGCGCTCTTTTTTTCACGCGTGTTTATATAGCTTAGTGTATATATACGAGAGAGACGAAACCATTTGCGGATATATATCTACGATATATCCAAGTGTGACTGCGGGGTATACGCTGTGTCACGTACACGTCGTCGTGGGCTCTCACACGTTCGCGGAAGGTCAGCGTATAAGTATATATAACATCTGTCGGAATAAAAATCTTCTATTTTTCTGCAAATATATATAACCTGTAATTTCCTCTCACATATACGAGAGAGCATACGTTATTTTTTTTTCTTCCGATGTGTGCAGTGTACTATGATATCAAGAACCGATTTATACGTCTCCCGAATAAGCACTTTGCTCTCCTCAAACAGATGCAGCGTCGAAGAGCTGCACAATAATCGCGCGTATAATATAGACGTCTCGAGCTCGCGCGCGGACGTGGGAAATTGCAGTATAGTAGCAGTAGTATAGTATAGCAGCGCGAGAGGATGAATTTAATTGCAGCGTCGCGTCCCTTTGAATGCAACAGCGGGGGAATCTGATAAGGTGCACAGAGAGAAGAGAAGCAGTAGCTATCTCTCACTCTCTCTCTCTCTTGCGTTCGCGCATATAATAAGTATATATAGGCGAGTCGAGCTGTGTGTACGCTATCTGAATGCGGAGGCGGCTGCAGCAGCGGCGGCGAATGAGAAAAGAGAGAAAGGCGGTACGCTGGTGGTGGTGTGTGTGTATATATACGTATAATACGCGAGTCGAGTCGGGGGAGGCAAAACGTGAAAAATGAATTTCTTCGGCGGCGCAATATTCGCGGCAGCTGCAAAGTTGGATACGAAACACGTCAGCCGGCAACTTCGTCGACTTTAATATCTCAAGTTTTCTCATACACGCGCGCGAGCGAGAGCTGCGTCTTCTCTCCCTGCTCGAGCTCTTTCTTCCTCTCCTTTTTTCTTTCAATATTATAGCGTATATAACACTGCGCAGAGATTGCTCGCTCAGCTGTCCATTCGCAGGGATGCGTGCAAACTCGTGTATAGAGCAGAGAGGACGTTTCTCTAATGAAAAATGACTCCTTGTCGGCATGGAAAAACGATCAAAGAGTACATAACAGACACGCGACTATCAGCGAAAAACAGCTGGAAAAGTGCTGGCGCTAGCGGAATGCATCCACAGCCGACTTTAATATCTCGCTCGACTCTGATGTATATATCTTTTTTATGCGGCGTGCGCGAATTTTCGGCTGCGTAATTTCCGAGCGTGCAGCGCAATTCTTTTTTTCTTTCCTTCGTGCCGACCCCGCGCGCTTGAGATGAAGTTTTTGAATTGCAAATTCCAGTAGTATAAAAGGAGCTTTGATTGCGCTGCACACTTCCGAATGCAGATCATCAGTAGCAAACGGAGAGAGAGAGAGAGAGAGAGTTCGATCGCGTGCTAATTCGTCCTCTCTCTCTCTCTCGTGAGTCTGCACTGCTGAAAAGGACCGGCCGATCCCAACGCGATATCGTAAAGGTAAATGGAACGACTGCTGCTGCTGCTACTGCTACAGAGACGGCACAACGACATCGTAACTCTTGGCGCAGCTTCTCGTTAGTCGATGGCGTGTCCTCTCTCTCTTTCTGCAGGACCCCGCGAGCGTTTTTCGCATTTAAATACTATATATATATATGCTGTTAATGACCTCGTGCTCGAGAAAAAAAAAGAAGAAAAATATAGAGTCTCTATTTTTTTTATTGTTGTCTACTGGCTCGAAAAAAAAAGAAAGAAACTGTGCGCGCGTGCGTTTTTCCGCGTAATGCACCGTGAAACGGACTGCAATCATGTTGCATTACCGTTTCCCATTATATATAGCGTGCACGCACAAAAGCCTGTGTGCGGCGAGTACGTAGCGCGCGTGCGACACATGCAGAAATTCTGCAAGTAATAATACTTTTCACTCTCTCTCTCTCTCTTTCTCTCGTTATAATACTCGACATTGCGCGCGAGCGCGTGCGATGGACCGTTTTACAGCCGAGAGAGAGATGAGACTGAATATATATATGTATAAGCATCTCTCTCGACTACTTTTATCCAAACAAATAAGGATCCTTTTAAGGATCCTCTCGTACACACCGCGGCTTCTCTCCCTTCGGCTGTTTCTTGGGCGCTTTCTTCGAAAAATGACGATGCGTTTTTCATTCCCCCACGATCTCTTATCCTCGCGCTCTCTGTGCAACCCCCGAGACAAAAGTACAATTTAGACGCCGCGGGCGTTCCCCGAGTAGAGAGAGAGAGAGAGACGACGACGCTGTGCTTCGCGTGACGTTTAAAAAATGTAAGACACACCGCCGCTTTCTTCTATACTTTTTTTTTCTCTTAATCCTGGCTCTTTCTCTGCTCAGCTCTCTGTTATATATTATGCGCGCGCGCGACATTGTGAAGACACAGAGAGAGGGAGAGAGAGAGAGAGAGAGAGAGAGAGAGAGAGAGAGAGAGAGAGCTGAATTAATGAGTAGAAAATGAGCGGGAATCAAGCGCGATCTCCTTGAATTTGAACTTGGTGCTGCTGCTGCTGCTGCTGTATAATATATATATATATAAGAGAGCTTGTGTATATTCGTGAGACCGCGTTGCGTAATCTATATACACAGCTCTCTCGCGGACTCGTTTTCTCGCGAGGCTTTTACGTAAATAAGCGAGAGATGCTTAATGATCGTTGACCTCGCCCATTTCTCTCTCACACACACACACTCATTTGTATATGTGTACGTGTATACAGCTAATTTCGAGAGCGTCTATTTTTCTTTCTTATAGCGTAATTCCTCTATTGAAAACAAGCAATTACGATCAATTAAAAGATATAAATGCTATATATGCATGCGGGGATACATAAGAGGCTAAACACGCTAGTATAGTGTGCTTCGATCGAACACTACTGACTGACTGACTGACTGACTGACTGACTGCATAATACATAGAAAATATATTCGTGTATTATTACCCACGCAACTCTTTCCTCGCTCTCGTTCTCTTCGTTTTCTTTTTTTTTTTTTTTTATTTCGGACGAGTCATCGCGAGGGTGTGGCTTTTCGAAGCGGCAGCGGCGGCGTCCATTTGGCAAATTGATTTCATTATGTACAGCGCAGGTGCTACTCTCGCGTGCGAGTGCGTCTGTGTGTACCGGCAAGCTTTGACAATTAACAATGCCCAAGACAGCCCTATATGTTATATAGCAGCAGTGCACACAACAAGCTAGAGAATCGATTCCGCGGAATTTCTTTACCTTACGCGGACACCGCGCGTATATATATATATATGTGCGTATACTTTCGAAGAAGCGGTGGCGGCGGCTTTTCTCAGTCGAAGAAGAAGAAGAAGAAGAAGCGAATAGAATTCTTATTCGCCACGCTCAGTTAGCGGCGTCCAAGTACGGGACGCAAGAAGAACCAGTCGCGATGCACAGAGCGCAAGAAGCGGCTATACCGCTGCAGTATGCGTCTCTCTCTCTCTCTCTTGTGTGTGTGTAAAAAGTAGTCGGCCGCTTCTCCGCAACGAGAGACACGATCTTCTCTCTCTCTCTCTCTCTGAAAGAAGAAGAAGAAGAAGTCAAGAGGGGCTGTATATACACTCCGCGGAATTGAATCGCGGACACGCACGAATAGCCGAGAGAGAGAGAGGATTTCTCCGATTTCGATTTCTTCGATGAACTTTGGATTTTTGCAAGAGAGAGAGAGAGAGAGAACTGCGTTTACGGGCATCTTTCTCTCTCTCTCTCTCTCTCTCTCTCTCTGGCTGTAGCAGCAACAGCAGCGGTATAAATTTGTACGCACGAGCATAAACCAGTTCGCCGCGACCGCTGCAGCAACGACCCACCGCGACACGAGCCAGTCAGGCTAATTAGCATCGGTGATTTACGTATTTATTCTCGATTTTACGAGGGCCATTAGACGGACGCTGCTGCTGCTGCTGCAGCTTCGTTTTACGACAACCGCGTAGCTTTTGCGGCATCCTCAGCACATATGTATATGCAGTGTGATGTATATACCCCTAATAAAGCAGAAGCGGCAGTTCGATTGCACCAAGAGAGGACACTATATTATATGATTCGTATATGTTTATTTTTTCCAGGCTCACCTGTCCGGAGCCGTACTTTGTCAGCGAGGCGCTCTACTGTCTACCGGAGGAGCTGGAGAACACGCGCGAGGTGACGCTGCGCGTTATCACCCTCGGGAAATTCGTGACGGATCCGACCGAGGTAAGAGATATACCGAGTAATTCACTTAGTGGTATATACTGCGCTCATAAATATATTGCCTTTCCTCCCCCTGCTCTTTGAGTATAATATAGCGTAGGAATCGAAGAGCATGAAATTTTGACGCCTGATGTGAACGCATGAATAATCCAGATCGCTAAATAAACGCGCTCGCGAGAGAGAGAGAAGGAGAGGCAAAACGATCGATTCTCCCTATCCGCGATTGAATATTTAAAGAGTTTCCTTTCCTTGAACTCGCTCTCTCTCTCTCTCTCCCAATATAACGGCGCTGTGTGCGGTATATAATACAAAGGCCGTCGCTGTTATATCCCGTTGGAATTAATCGAATTGATCCATTGAGTTTTTCCGATTCAATTATCGAGCTGCTAATTAGACGGGAGCCAGGCTCATAGCTTCCTTTTTCTCTCTTTCGTGCGTATATATATATGCATTGACCTCGCGCGCGATTAATAACAAGCCCACACACTCGCTAGGCTGATTCATGCACTCTGAAGAGAGAGATGGGGGGGGGAGGAACGAGCCACACGCTTTATATATATATTTTCGATTGGAATCGTAAGTGCCCGGCGATTTATGATTTTCATAAAGCATCAGCTCTTGCTATGGTGTATAACGCTATTTGCCAGTCCGCTGCCGAGATTAAATTCTCTCTCATACGAGCGCAGAGAGAGAGAGGGAGAGGAGAGAAAATCCCCTTATTTCACCTGCGCGCGCATATATATAATGCATATAAATATATATAGAAAGGCGAAATATACATCGGCTTTTCTAATTTCGCAAAGCACGCGTACGCGTGGGCTATACGTTTATACTGGAAAACATCGACTATTGGCCAATATAACCAGTTTGTCTGTACACATATAAGAGAGCGGAGAGAGAATTTCGGAGCAGGTGAGAGTAAGAGTATATATAGCGACTTTGTTTGTGTCACACACACACACACATGCGATCTAGTTCTTACACGGCTCATTACCTATCTGGGATCCGCGGAATGACGTTTACGTCGCGGCTTATGGCGAGATAGTTATTATAATTGCTCGACGCGCGATTTATGAGGCCGCCAGCTCGCTATTTAGCCGCTAATCTCGCTGTTTATATACCTAAACTTTCGAAAACAAGCGTCGCGTATATCAATTTTTTTTTTTTATACAAAAAAGAAAAAAAAACGAAGGAATATTTCCTGTCATCAGATCCTGTGCGAAGGCAATTTGTCCGCGCCGCGAGAGAGTAATTATATAAACTCTATATACTCTATTCAGAGTATATAGAAAGAAATATAACGCGTGCGGGATTCTCATCCGATTATATAGACGCAGCGCGTCTAATTAAGCAGCCGCGCGTTGAATTAACATACTCGGAATAATAGAGACTTACTCGTTAGAGCTGCTCTCGCTGTATGCACTTATAGTGTCATCGGCCTTCTAATCCGCTTTCTCGCGGTTTATACCTCTCCATATAATACTGCTAAATAATTCAGCGTATAGCTCGGCGCGAATCCCGATATAGACGCGATGAGTATTGCACAGAGAGCACCGCCACCGCCGCCGATGACCATTAATTCAAGGGCTATCGGGAGCCCTCTTAATTAACATGCTTGTACTTATCGATCGCGGCCGCGGATTACTGAGCGTGTGTGTGTGTGTGTGTAGTGACTATAACGCGAGGCTCCGGCCATAAATTATTCAGCCGTCTCTCGTGGTTAATTTTATTGCGACTCTCTGTCGTCCCGGATACGACTGCTGAATTATTTGTTTCCTCGACTTTATACTCTCACACACACGTGTGTGTGTTATTAATATAATATAAATTTCACACACACACACACCTCTCAAATACTCTCTGCGGTGTCTATATAGTCGCGGTGTGTATATATATACGTGTAGTGTGGGTTACGCAACGCTATATGCAGCAGCACATATTCACAGGACCTTTCACCGGCGGCAGTGTGCTGCAGTGGCTGTATTATTATATACATCTATATACTCTTTGTCCTCATCATCGTCAAAAATACATCTATCTATCATAGATCGTTGATGCAATCCGACGAACATATACTGACAAATGTGCGGCATATATATACCGCACTTTTTCAATCATATACACGTACTGAACGTGAACAGTTTGCAATTATTATACTCTTGTGCGGCACAGGCCGTATAATATATAACGTATATAGCGTCCGCGAGAGGATTCCGGTGCGCTATAAATAAACAAAACTGCGAGGCCCCGATAGTATCGCGAAAGCGCGCTGTTTTGCTATAATTTAAGCGTAAATTTTTCGAGCGCCGCAGCGAAAAAAAGAGAGAGAGAGAGAGAGAGAGAGAGAAAGAGAGAAAAAAGAAACGTGCGTAGCCAAAGCAATTTATTACAAGAGAGCCCGCCGCGCGGTAAAACCGGTTGAAGCATTCCGCTCTCGTGTGTGTGTGTGTGTGTGAGAGAGCTAAGCGCTGCAACACACAGCGCGGAGAGCAGAGAGCGCGAGTAGAGTTGCCGACGAGGGAAAAATCCTAGCGCATTAATTTCAGAGCGCTGAGGCAATTTCTCCGCGTAACACCTACGTAATTTTGTCATTCTCGCGCTCGCGCCTCCCACCGCAGTATATATGTATATAATGTATATAGTGTGTGTGTGTGTGTGTGTGTGTGTGTGTGTGTGTGGAAGCAATTAAAAGCTGGAGCATTTCCCGATTGAGACCCAATGCCGACTTATCCGTGTCGTCGAGTTTTTGATAAAAGTTTGCATGTATAATATAATATACGGGTTGTTGAACCGGCTCCCGCGGTATGTATACAGATACATGCGTGTGTGCGTTCGAGCTATTATAAATATGTTGTTCGAAGGAGAGAGAGAGAGAGAGAGAGAGACTTGCCAGACCGGCCGGTGCATGTGCGTTGCAGCGTAATTTCCATTCGTTTCTTAAATGCCTACTTCGATCGGCTCGTTCCATTATCCGTATCATTCGCGAAGCCGCAATTTTTCCTTTTCGCCGCTGCTTTTTTGAAATGTATAAACGCGCGCGCGGGCATTCTTTCGCATATTTAAATTTAAATTGACCGCACACAGCAGCAGCAGCAGCAGCAAGAGCAGAAGCTTAATTATTGATATAAAATCGATCCTCTCGCTATATAATACTGCTACCGCCGGAGCTCTGCTTAATCAATTTAAAAACTCGTATATGCGGTGCACTGATGTGTGTGTGTATTAATATCCGCGACAAAGTTATTTTCGTTCTGTATATAGATACGTGTTCGAGAGCTGATGCATATACACGCGCAATATAATATATAAGCAAGTCTCTCGTGAGAAGAGAATTTCAACCAGCGGATTTTTGAAGATCAATCAAAAACGGAATGTTCGCATGTCAGCGAATAGAGTAATGAATTAGAGAGAGAGAGAGAGGTCGTGCGATATAAATAACGCTTTTATTAAAAGGAGCCTATATAATCATTGTACAGCCGCTCTCGCGGTTGAGAGATAATTAGCGCTTTCCCGAGAGATACAATAGTTAATTCCATAAAGTTCTTATCTCGCGGCGATGGACTGGATTTTTCGTCAATTTGCAACGGCCGCCTGCATGTATATATATAGTTATATGTTACCTATATACAAGACGTATATATATACGAGCGCGAGAGAGCGATCTACTCGCGCTCCCGCAAAAACGTCGTCGAGATGATAAATGATATACAGCTATATAGACTCGCCGAGCGGGGAAAAATTCGCAATAATGATCAATACAAGATTAATCGATATTGTGCCGGCGCAGAGATTCGATCGGTTTCATTCTCGAAGAGTATTATACATACTATACGGTATGAGCAATATGTGCAGCGTAATGCCATCATGAGCGCCGACTATCCGCATGCGATGCGAGCAGCGATTATTGATTAAGGCTAATTTAGCTGAATTAGAACGAGAGCCAAACTTTTTCATATATAATCGGCTCTATAATAATAATTCACTATATGCGAAGGCGTGTACTATATATATACTCTCGATATGATGGAATACCGTGTCTCGTATGTATATACAAGCTACTTCCGATAAACTCGTAAATATCGCGCTGAATAAGCTGCTGCGAGAGAGAGAATCTCGTGCATCAATAAATTCTTCGCTGTAGGATTCGACAATGCGTGACGAATTTAATAATATCCTGCGCGCAATCGCAGCGCGGCGGCGGCGTTATATTGCGCCGCGGCCGGGGGCGTGGCTCTCTCTCTTTCTCTCCTGTATATATACACTCATCGTCTTCTTTTTCTCTCGCGATCGCGTACTTTTTTATTTTATAATGCAGCTTCCATATTTGATTTTCGATTATATTTCGACTTTTGATTCGTAATTTCATGATTTATTACGACTCGTTGTTTACACTCTGAATTATAACGATAGCAGCCACATAATGTAATATATATAGTTTCCTCTCCTCGTAATTTCATCCGCTCGCGCGAGCTCACGGTATATATATAAAAGATGCATCAAAATCCCCGGCGTGCGCATCTCAGCGTGTATATATATATACTGCACGCGATAGCCATCTCGGGATTTTTGAGCCGGCGCGTCATGAAAGAAGGCGGCGGCTCATCAAGATTTTCCGAAACGTCATGCATCTCAATCTTCGATGATTCGCCACGCGCAGCGATAATTTTTAGCTTAAAAACATCACGGCGCAAGAGAGAGAGAGAGAGAGAGCGAAATAAGCCTCGGAGCGAGATATTGTAAAATCGATCCGCCTCTCTCTCTCTCTCGAATAAAGTTCTCAAAGCTGCTGAGTATACGAGAGAGATCGTGTGTCGAAAGCGCATCGATCGCGGAAAGAGAGGAGAATTATGCGCTTATAATGCGATGCTCGTTCATTAAGCCACGTGCATGCGGCTGGCTGCGAGGAAACGACGTGTTAAGAGGGCAACCTGGCCCCAGGAGGCCCACGCCTTCTTTGCGCACTGTCCATATACTCGCGGCTTCTACTGATGATGATCCGTTGAAGAAGAGAATTATCGAAGCTTACGCCGCTGTAGTCTGATGCAGCTCTTCTCTGATGTTGCAGCTCGCGGCGCCAGGCAGCCGCGGCAGATGCAACAGTCGCGGCCGGCGTTCGTGATGCTGGTTTTGCAGGTTCTGCAGCTTCTCTCCGCTGCTTCTTCTTCTTCTTCTTCTTCCTTCTCTCGTGTGCGAGCATATACACTATAATACTTGAGATGCTGCTCCGAGCGTCTGCTTGTCTTGTATTTTGCTTTTTTTTTTTCATTATAAATGTAACGTTGAAAATTGAGTCGCTAATACACATCCGGCGCTCTCGACGGATTTCTATCTGAGAGAGAGATTTGCATTATTCAAGGCAGCTGTGTGCTCTAGGAGCCGCGTTGTGGTGCAACAACTGCTGTAGTTGACCCAGTTCTCTGTGTGCGGCAATATCGGTGAAGAAATGCGCGCCGGAATGCAGCGCGCTGCACTTGGGCTGCAGACTTTCACTAGAGCTCTTGCTCTCTCGATTTACTATTATATACGTGTATAGTGTATAATATAAGACAGCTACTCGTATATATAGATGCGGATATGCGCTGCGGTATACAGGAGAGCGGATATATAATACGTATTCGAAAGCCGAATATAAGCGATCGCGTATAATTATTGAGCAACTCGGTGCTGCTGCGTATAGGTCTCGTCGCAGAGTTTGAAATTGGGCCGTAAAAGTTAGCCGGAAAAAAATGCAGCAGC
>UCQR01027294.1:4050-20296 GCA_900474235.1 Cecidostiba semifascia | reverse complement strand
TCTCTCATCTGCTTCCCTAATAATATGTAGCTTCATCGAAGGAATCGTGTAGTACGCGATCTAAAAAATAAAAACTACCTCAAAGCACTTAATATTGAGAAGACGAGATTATGTACTTTGGAGAACAATCCTCTTCATCAGCTTGTTTTCCGTCTATGTCATCTTGAACCTCGTCGATGATCTTCTCGTCGTGTTTTATCATCGCATCCGTTTTCGTCCTCTCGGAGTAGGCTGGCATAAAGTCTGTCATAATTTTCAAAACTCTGACGAAACTCTGGGTATTTGGAACAAGTATTAGGTAGAAATAATATTCAGCTTAAAGTCTGGGGTTTGCTCCTTAGCAAGACTTTTCAAACCAGACTTTTGCCAGTCGCCGTCATCGACTGTTATTTTAACAATTCAGTTTTGGCAGACAGCATCCGGTGCGGCCAGTTCTGAAAATATTTACGTCGTATGTGTCTACGTCGCGCTTAAATTTTAACGCGGCTATGAGCTTCCAGTTGCTGGAAAAGTGGAGCGCGGAAATAGAGAAAAAGAGAAGGTAAGCAGAAAAGGAAGTTGAGCATATATAGTGTGCGGAGATACGAGCCGAGGTAAGGACGACGAGAAGCTGCTGCGACTCGCTGATTTTTTAATGTCTCCGGGGCGTGCATTAATATTCCGTAGCCCAGACAAAATGTAAATCTGATGGCCGCCTCTTACACCTTCTCCCTCTCCATTTTCTCTTCTATTCCCGTATCGTCGAAACCTCTTCACACAAAGACGACGACGGCAGAATAGATAGATATAGAGAGCGGCTTGGGATTCGCCTTATCCGGTCTAAAGGACCACTTCTCGCGTCGTCTCTCTATCTCGGTTTCGCTCTCGTTCTCTGCTTATGTCCCCTTCTTCATCGCTAGCCACTCTATTATTTCGTCCAGCAGCAGCAAGGCATTCTGCATCGTCCCTTCGGCTTTTCTCTACCCCTGTCCTATATAGTTATAACGTTTGCCATTGTGTACATGTATACGTGGCCCGCGTAAATACACCCACATATACATGCATCGCGGCTTGCAAAATTTCACTCGGTCCCGGAGCCTCTCGCTCTTTGCGATGAGCCCTTTTCCAGAAGAGAAGGACAGCGGGCCGAGTACACACACGGTTGCGAGACTCCGCTTAAAAAGCTGTATATTTACGTTGACGGGGACGGAGGTGCGCGTGAGCGTTTGAACCCGCATTCTGCATGTCGAGCTAGCTTGTACAGTTCGGATGAGTTCTCGCGCGCTCGAGCGGGGGGTGTGATCCTTCTTCTCTGTTTCTCGCGCTCCTCTGATGATCCGTTTGCGCCTCATTGTTTTCCCTGCGGCTCAGCTCAGGGTGTACGGCGACGTTCATAGCGTGTACATGGCCGAGACTCGAAAGGAGTGGGCGGTACGTGCAGTGACTCATGTTAACAGCGCGCTGCAGAGCTTTGTTGCGCGCACACAAAAAACAAAATCTTCTGAATGCGCACATGTAGAACGATGTTATATAAATTTGATCATCTCTAAATTGTCGTTTATTATCAAACGAATGGATCTTTATCCGTATTAAACTTTTTCGTCTGTTTCAAATCACTATTCATCTGAATTGTAATGGGCTAATTCTGTATTGTGCAACAAGGGGGAAACTAAGCTAATTCTAGCGCCTTTGACGCCCTCAACTTTGACTCGTGATGAACACCTATTCAGCTCTGAAATGTAGCTTTTCTTCTCGTGTTTCACACCGTAGTTTTTTCACTTTTTATTATGCCTGATGAGGGTGGGAGAGGGAATCGTGCATTTTCAGACGAGAAATAGATACTTCACAACATTTTTCACAAGCGAAATGTGTAATTTTTTTTTTCCAAATTCAGGCATGAAAAAAGAGGTCTACACATTTCATGTGCTTGTTGGGAAAATGTTTATATTTTCAATGTTATTTAAATACGCTGCGGCTAGTGGAATACCTTATGAAAATTCGAGCTTAATTCGTATGCATACATAATACAACAGTTAAGTAATGCACGCCAACTAATTAAATCTACAGCTATAGCGTTCCATTCAAGCGATTTTAAATTGTTTGCAAAAACTAAAGAAAGAATTTTCAAGCGAAACACACTCATCTCTATACATGGCTCATAAGCTTGCAGGGCTGCAAGACTTTCGTAAATCATAAAGTGCGTGAAAAAATACTCGTCCCCTTTAAATACGAGGCCACATGCGAGAGATGCACCTTAATGCGCGTATCACGCAATGTCGTGCGAGATTAATCCCTCCCGCTCTAGCGCACGCTTTTCCATCGGCGCGTATATGCGCGTGCGATGCATATACACGCGGGCGAGTTTGCTCTCGTTCCTTCCTCCTTGCGCCCTCCGCACCTCTCCGAAACTGCGTGTCCGTGCGGTGTATACCTTTACGCTAGCAGCAACAGCAGCAGCACGGACTCAAGCTCGCACATTAAAGCTCGTGTTTTTACGGGCTCGTAAAGAAGGAGCCGTGTTGCTCTCACGGGAGCCGAGGGGGAGCAAGACGGACGAGCGACCTTGCATACAATTTTCAGAAAATGAACACCGAGCGGTGCCTAACCTCCTCTTGAAAAAGTCATGACGAAGCCGGGTATCATTCCTCCCCGCGCTCTATACACCACCTGCAGCCACCGCAGAGACAAAGGCAGGAAAAGCGATAAGTGTAAATTTAGCATTCTATCGATGTGTATATTGTATAAATATGTCACTATACAAGGGCGGCGCGCCCTGGGTAAATCTGGCCTCTTTTATGTGGCGCCCGGCTGCTGGTGGCTGTATCGACGCTTAACGACCGCTTATAACGTCCTTTGAACCACGTGGACTGAATATTTAAGCGAAGGAAAAACAGGTGCGGCTGTATTTTTTCACTCAGACTGATTGCGAATCTATTTGGAGTCGTCCGATCGTTGCTTTCACTCCACAGCTCTTTATTCTAAAAGTATTGACGTAGTTCATTGATTTCGAAGTATTTTTAATTCGAATCCAGCAGCTGCTCCTTGGGTTGCGTCGAGTGAAAAAAAAAGCGAATACCGTGTCTTCTGAGAAACGAGGTCTTTCATCGACAGGGCGGTGTAAAATTACCATCTCGTCTTAATCGCATCTACATTTTAGCCCGCGAACCTAAAGAAATGCAAATTAAGATCTTCGGACAACGAAGCCCACAGTTTAAAGAGTCTTAGTCTCCGCGGACATAATAACACTTAGTAATAAATTGTTTTCTCGGCCGCGCGCCGCCTTAATTCTTCATCCTCGGAAGCCACTCCGCCGCGCATACAGTGTCTTCTTTAATTCAATGCAAATTTCATCGACGCAAGGCCAAGCGATGTTTAAAATGCGCCAACTGCAGCGTTGTGCTCTTTGTAGTTTTTACGAGAAATTGCACACACCTCGAGCGGCGAGCTGTCATTATCGAGTTAGACGGGACCACGTTGTCCAGGGTCTTCTTATTATAAACCCCAAACGCAATTTTATGAATAGGATGAGCTTCTCCGAATTACACCAGCGATCCTTACCTTAGTCGACGTGCAATAACCTGATGAAGCAGCACATGAATTAGCGCACATATATTTAACGAAACTGAATGACGAGCGGGAAAAAAATCAACGGTCGCAGCTTTGACAAAGGCGAATTCGATATTCTACACTGACCTACTCCGCGCGGGCATGATAATATACCGAGAGAGCTGCCGTCTCTCGTGTTACACGTCGTGATGTCGGCGTGCGCGCGATCGAGAGCGATATCCGTTGTTCTGCAAAAGCGATCATCGATCACGATCGGCGTGACCATCGCGTCACACATAGGCTCCGGCAGTGGGTGCGTCGATCGACGCGTGTTACATCACACGGGAACGCGAGCGCAAATCCGCGGCGCAGCGCGCGAACCGGGATCACACGGGGGCGCCGCCGCTGCTGCCGATAATAATCGATGACGCGCGTTCTGTCCGTCGCCGATATAGTCGCTCGCACGCTCTCTCTCTCTCTCTCTCTCACTCACTCTCCCGCACGTATGTACATGTGGCCGCGATCCACGACGACTAAGTGAGCAATTACGATGGGAGAGGCTGATAACGACGATAGCCGCGCGCTGCTGGCTCTCGAGCTACATCGCATAGGCTCATAGAGTGTCGCGCGCTGTAATAGCCCGGGCTGTGGAGCGTCAACCAGCAGCCGCGAGCTAAACTTAATTCACCTTCTGAAATATAACGCGCATGTTCAGAGCGCGCGCGTGTGTGTATGCGTGATGTGTGTGTGTGTATGTGTGTGCATGCGCGTGCGCGAGGGGAGGCTCAGCGGCTGGGCTCGCGAGAGAGAAAAAAAATCGCTCTTCGCGAGACTAATTAGGCCACGGGAAACGCGAGTGCAATGCGTATATATAACGAGGCGCACTCAGCTCGGCCAAGCATGAAGGTGGAGAGAAGGCGTGGCGCCGCGCTGCATATATAGGAGACGAGTTCTTAAAGTGGAATAGAATCTGCGGAGACACTGTTGCTGTTGAGGATCTTGGCATGGTGACTGCAAGCTGCGGCTATCGAAGCCTAATAACGCTAGTTGCTAGCTGTATACTCGACGCACGGGAGTGACGCGACCGGATGGCCCTGCTATAATGATGACGGCAATGGCATGGCTAACGAGAGTCAACTTTACCGAGGGATCAGTGCCAAAGCTCTCAAGTTAGCGTACACATTTTTCATTTGCACATATATTTCTGCGGTATACATTTCGATTCGTCTTAAAACGTCATAAATTATCATTCGAAAAAATCGAATAAAAAGCTTTTTATTCGATGGAATTTGAAAAGTTAACAAGCCGAGATGACGGCAGTCCAGACATATCTATGTATCTTTAATTCCTCAAACTTAATTGTTCGGAATATATTTGAGAAAAGAATAAGGGAGTAAAAAAATGAAGGCGGAGAAAACGAGGATAATTGAACGTCGACCGTACTAGATTTAAACGCCGCTTCTATCGGACAGCTGCATGGTATTGACGATAAACAACGTGCCTGTACATAAGCGCTGCAGTAATTTCACGCTAGATCAACCAGTGCTCAATATAATTGAGTCTCTCTCTCTCTCAGATTTTAATGGCAATTATTTTACGCAAGAGCTCAATTTATAATAATATCGCTCATAGAACCTATCATGGTGTATATATATTTATAAAAGAAAGAGACGCCAATTAATTTTCGCTTACACACGCTTATCATCTATATAGATAAGCAACAAAAGACACACTTATCCAGTTGCAATGACGCGAACAGCTCAGAGCCTGAAATTCCAAGGCGCATAAAAAGCGGTCTATGTAATCAACAATTTCGCGAAGCCGTCGAGCTCGACGACCCTTGCAGAATTTTCATCAAGCCAAAACAAGCATAAAATACCCAGGAACTCGACCCCCTCCCCTCCCCGTTAAAAGTATCCGTGCGCGCAACCAGGTCCCGGCCATAAAATCGTCCGCCAGCAGCAGCGCGCTGTATACCGCTTTAATCAAGCACAATCTCAGCAAGCCGCGAGAGCTCGGAAATTCTCCGGAGTTTCTCGCTCCGAACGAACAAACGCAACGCTGATGCTGCTGGTGCAGCTGCTGTACGAGTATAGGTAGAAAACGCAAGGGCTACGCGGAGATCGAGGAGAAAAAGCAAAACCGCTGGAATTGAGGTGACCGCGCATTCTGTGTGAATTCGTCACTCTGATAAACACGTGCGCGACGAAAGGACGTCGCTCGACTTGGGAACAATGCCGCTCGGAAAAACATGATCGAAATCACTCGCAACCCGTGTAGAGGTGTTCACTGCTACAGACTAAAGAATACAAGAGGACGGCAGACAATACTGTGTCGGGCAAAGGATGTATTTGGTTGGGTAACAATATTCCAGCCAGCTTAATTTTAAAAGTTTCGAAGCGATTCCTCGATTACTATATTAATAATCGTTCGATTCGTTCCCGAAGCATCGACTTTCACGCAATGTTGTTGCCATTCAGAACCTATGTGTCGTCATAAGTTTTGGCAGTCTAACGAACATCAAGCGCCCTTGTGAACTTTGATAATATACATTATTCCTGATGGCTTATTCCCCTTGTCTTTCCACTCTGGTGTATAATGCTCGCGGAGTGCGCGATACGGAAACGTACACAAAGCAACTTATCATCAGTCGAACGGAACCATATCACTGTGTATATACAAGAATATCTCGCGATGCCATATGACAACAACAACAAGCAAGCAAGCAAGCAAGCACAACAGATCAGTAAAACTGTCAACAAATCGCGTCAATTACGTACGCACAAAGTCCTGGCATGATAGCGGTCTCCCTCTTTTCTTTCACTATTACCACCCGGAATAGGGATGCGAGCGTTCGGTGCTATTAGTGACAGTAAGAGATTCGCGAGAGGGTGAGCAAAAGAGAGACATAGGGGAGGTGAAGGCACGCACGATCGCTCGCCCTTATCCTCGTCCGCTCGCTCGTCCGCGCTCACAAAGGATGCCCGAATTGATTTCGCCGAAGCTGGAACGGATTGCGTTTCCAGCAGACAGGAAAGGAGAGGATCATGCAGCCGAAGCGAGAGGATAAATGGACTACGCGTGAAGGACGCGCCGATCGAAATACCGCACCTTTCATTAAAACGAAACACCTCTTCGGTGCTGTACAGTATGAGATCGTTCACCATTCGTTTGATGCAAATCAAACGAAAATCCCGTTTTATTTAATAGCGGATGCAGTGGGGATATATACGGTTGCAAATTAAAGCTGTTCGTCCTAATTGAGTTTTGTAATAAAAAGTGTTCAAAAACGACACACACACAACAATCAATATATAACGCACTGTATATACCTAATATAGTTCTGATACAAAATCAAAATTTTCATACGAGCGACGTAGGACGACGTGCTTATATAGTATTGTATGTATTATATATAGTGTGTATTATATACAGGTAGGAAAGCAGTTGAGGCTTGATTTATCATGTTTCCATGCGGGTGCATCGCGTCTTCTATACTAAGAGTAGAGCTTGTGTTTTAAGCCCTGTATCTCCCCGCCTACCCCTCACCCTCCCTCCCGACGGTCTTTCTCGCCACTCCGCCGGAACAGTCTCACTCCGTCTCACGTTCGTGCGGCGAGGCGAAGGCAGCCGCTTTAAAATGATTGCTTTCCCGCGCCGCGTTCAAGGAGAAAAACCTTTCGTGGCTAAAGCGATGCTGTTGCTGCATCAGCGCCGGTAGCGAAACTTTCCGAAGTTGAGAGGGCGTACGAGCGCACTTCGTGACGCAATAAGATACTGCACCGCGGCAACGCTGCTGCTCTTCAAACTTTCCGGAGTGAGAATTTCACTCCATCGAAACCGAAAATAAGACGAGAAAAACCGCCGTCACCGCCACCACCGCAAGAGAAGCCAAAGATTATGCGGGCTGTGAAATTGGTAAACTCAAAGGGAGACGCGAAATTTCGGATTTTTGAGGATATCCTGATGCGGCTGCCCATAAAGTTCATGTACACGGGTGGCATTATTTATTATCACTTAAGGGCATATATGAAACAGCGGCGGCTCGGATTTTTCGCTAAGAAGATCCGTCTTTTTATCCGTTGATCGCTGCGCATGTACAGGACAGGCAGGGAAGTTACACACGCAAGCTGCAGAGCAGCTAGGTGGATGAAAAATGCGTTCGAACGAGGAAGGCGGGGATGGCGCGGAGGGAGAAAAAAAAATAGGGACACGTAAGTAGAGGAGAAATCGACGTCGGTGGCAAATTGCTCTCCCCTGCGCCCGTGCTAATGCTACAGCGAGTTTATACGTCGACGACGTGGCGAGCAGCAATCCAGCTGAAAAAGAGTCGGCGCATATAATAACTTCGGTGTGTGTGTGTGTGCGCGCGCGTGTGCGTGAGAGAGCGAGAGAGAGATAGAGAGAGAGAGCGGGAGAGAGAGACCGCAGAGCTTTTTTTTAAAAGAGGAAGCAAAAGCTCGAGCGAATGGAAGCGTGCGCATTTTGAGAATGAGCATAGGATGGTCTATGGACGCGTTAAGTCCGTGGCTTCAGCTTTGAGAGAGCTTTGGATGGTTTCCACTCAGAGAAGTGGATTTTTTTGCGTCTTCCTCTAAGCGGGAAACAAAAATACGGACTGTTCACCGGCGTTTCTTTAATGCATCCACCCAGCCGTTGTACGAAATCCATTCGGAAGACGCATACGTTATAGAGCTTACGTATTATTATTCAACGAGCATACAGATCGATGTGTATTATATTGTTAATGATGTAAGATGTTTCATCAGCAAGTTTACGATTCAAAGCATTTGAATGATATAGGTACATGTACATGTACACGTACACACCCTCGCATAATCTTAAACGTATTAGCTATACCCTCGTCCTCTTTTCATCTCCGAAAAAAAGGTTAAAATAAGCAGTTTTTGATCCTTATCTCTCAAGATCGAGTTGCACCGTCTGTTGTAAAGGTCACGGTAGAAAAAGGCGTGTGCATCGTTGTAGGCGCGTACGTCCCCCCTACGAAATGAAGTGCCGTCGCTTTCTAGTGCCATCCTCTCGATATTGCCGCCACTCGCGCGGATGGGGCACTGCGGGACACACGCTAGGGGCCACTTGAAGCTCTTATGCCTCGCCGCCGTCGCCGCCGCCGCGCTATCGTGGCGCCCAACGCAGTCTTAAGTGAAAGAGGGAGAAAGCTGTTGATACGGGCTGCAGTCTTTGACACTAGTCGTAGCGAGTCTGCGTACTATACATATATAGGGCTCGGAAAGGCTTGTTTTTTGAGATGCCATCTGAAAATAAAATGAGTTTTCCCGATATTTAAAGCAGAGGCTATAGAGGCTTAGAGCCTGTGAGCGCAGTAATAAACAATGAAAATAAAAAAAAAACTGGTACACATTATCTTTAAAAAATGAGTCATGTCACTTCCGCATGAAAATTTTTATTAATTAAGGTAAATAGAATTGCTTAATGAGAATGCACAATCATTATATTTTGATGTACCTTGATTTATGAAACTTCTATTATTAAGCGATTAATTAAGTGTCTCGCAAATAAACAAAAAATAGAAAGTGGTTTTGTTTATTGACTACCTAATGAAGTATCGGTATATGTACTTTGCTAATGATGTATACACAGAAAAAACGAAGCGAATAATGCATTTTACAAATTGCGATAAAAAAATTTGCTAGTCGGAATACGGACTCTCGCTGAAACTGAATCGACGTAACAAATTCAAAAACTTCTCACTTTGGAAGAAGCGCGTGCGTATTCAGGTCTATCGCACTCTGTATGCATCAGCTTATCACAACAACGAGCGATGGTCATTTAAATCGTCGTTCCCCATACGAAGACTATAGCACATTTCACATTATAAACGAAGACTATAGCTTCGTCGCTCGAGTATAATGAAATGTACTCATTAGTCTTCGTAGGTAGTGATGAAATGAATGTTATTGAAATACAAGTGCACCGGGTACAATTTCAACACTCGCAGTAACGATAGCAGCAGCAGCAGCAGCAACCAGCAGCAGAGGTACTCGAAAGAAAAAAAAAAAGAAAGAAATGAGTAGTAACGGCCAAGCCCGCGGCAACTCTGAACGGGCTGATCTAGGCGCCGATGCTGCGTAGTCTCTTCTGCTGCTGGTATTATACAGAGCGAGTAAGAGAGCTAGTATAGCGCAGCGGCCGTGCGTGCTGCAGAGCAGCGGATGTCGAATGGGGCGTTGTACCCTTCTCCCTTTCTGGCTCTCTCTCTCTCTCTCTCTCTCTCTCTCTCTCTCTCTCTCTCTCTCTCTCTCTTGCTCGCTCGCACTCGCTCCCTCTAACTGGATCTGGTAAGTAGCGGTAGTGACGGTGGGGGTGGAGGACCTAGAGAGAGAGAGAGAGAGAGCACAGTGAGCTCACCGGCCAAGGTGGGGGATGGGACACGGGGGTAGGAGCAGGAGAGAGCGAGCGAGAGAAGGGCGTCGCGACGCTGCACGGCGGGAGCGCCGCGAACTAAAAGTCCGAGAGAGCCGAGGCGCGTCAGTGTCGAGCTCGTGATCGACGTGAGCGTACGCGTTTTCCCGTAGCGCGCGCCGTTCGCCGCTTTCTTCGATCGAACGCTTATATATATGTATATATATATATACACACACACACACACACACACACATATATATATATATATAGATATATGTATATACATAAGGAATCGCCGTGAGGTGTCGTGTGTTGAATCGCGGGTGATTTTTGAATTTTCGAATAGCAGAATAAAACAGTGCCAAGAACAAGTAGTATTTGCGCTATATACAAGATCGCCTTCGTTCCCACGTGTGTTCACTCGCTTGGCGAATATTAGTTGCTACTACTGTGCTTAAATGTGTGTCGGTGCTGGTGCAGGTGCCCCGAACTGAACTTTGCGCGCTCGCCAAGAGGAACCTTTTATGCGGATACTTGCGATAACTTTTGTGGTGAGTTCGTGCGGTCTGAAAGTTCGACGACGGTGTGCCGTGTGCTACTGTGCTCCCTCTACTTCCAGCAAGATCCGTGGCGAGTTAAGCAAGTGGAAAATTGCTCAGCCAAGGTATATAGATATGCGGCGGCCGGTGCTTTGCCTAAAGCCACAAGTTCTTGCTGCACGTGCCACCACCTTTCTCCGCGACTTCTTCATCCACCGTACTGCTCAGTTTTTTTCTGCATCCCCTTGTTATTCGTCTCTGCTTAAAATTCGAGAGTGCCGGGAAATTACGGGATTTAATTATTAGTGATACACTATGTTGATTGTGCCACTCCCTTGATTCGCATAACATTCTATTGGATCGAAACTTTACTTCGCCTTATTTGTTATAACTATACATCACGCTCGCCTGCAAATGTTGCAAATCTTCTCGCTCTCGAATGGAATCTCAAAGGAAAGAGTAAAGTAACTTTCGCAACTTTTATCTCGGAAGCTCTGCGCAGAAAGAAAATAAATGCTCAAGAAGAAGTATTGCACGCAGAGGCTGCGATAGTTCATTCATGGATTTTATTGCGTTATATGGGCTTGTATACGTGATACACCAATTCGGTCGAATGGCTAACAGAATATACATTTTATAATTAGATCTGTTGGCTGCGTATGTTCGTCTGGTAAAACCCGTTCCATAAACTTTTTTCGCTTCATTATCGAGCTCGAGAATGCATTGATAAATTGATGAAAAAAAGGCAGGGCTTCAGTTGGTTTTTAATTAACGGGAGTAAAAAAGGAATATTCCAGTGTGTGATACTCGATAAAAATTCAACAAGTAGCTACGCGGCTCGCATATGTGCGATGGTTCGTTGTTTTATGAAACGATTTTTCGAAGCTTCGTGCAATCACGTTAATTTGGGTTTCAAGTACTCGATGGAAATTCATTCCGTGAATTAACAATGTACACACGACACGGATCGTAAAACTGCATCTCTCTAATAGGAATTACGGCGGAACGCCCGATGTCGACTGACGATGAGGCGGTTCTCGTGTGTGAGTCAGCGTTTAAGAAATTAAGATTTTTATTTCAGATAACTAACTTTAGGCTTATGAACGAGCACTCGGTTTGTCTTTACAGCTGAGCTTAATTAACGAAAGCAAAATTCATGCGAATACTGTAGGTATAACTGTAGAAAAAAGTTCCTAAAGTGTTCAATATTTTAATATTCGTTCTGATTAAAGTTTTTTTTTCGAATGATACGTAAGAGCGTGATCAGAATAAGCTATACAGCTAGTCTGCCAAAAGAGTCTACAGCTCGCGGTCCGATGCTCGCTTTACGATTTGCGTTGTAAACCATGGCCTGCGCGCAGAGATGGAGAGAAACAGTCGCGGCTTTGATGTCGTTTCTGGCTCGGGCTTGTATCCTGCCACTGCAGTACAATGAAAATGGCGCGTATACGGCTGCGGGACCGCCACCGCAAATAAACCGAATTCGACAAATGTCGAAACCACGTTGATCGCTAGCCGCACCGATAGTTTCAGTTGTAGCCCTTTCGCTCTCCCTCGCTCGCTCGTTCTCCTCTCTTTTTTCGAGCGCGGGGGGTGAGGTGGCAGTGATCGTCGATTCTCTGTATGGGCTTCTCACCCTCCCCCGGAAAAGAGCTGAAAATCGTCGCGTCCGCGGCTAGCCGAACACTTCCGCGGTTCGTTTCGCCTCGTTTGGTTCGCTCACGCGACTATACATAGCGCGAGGGGTATTATTTCAGCCTCGAAAATGGGATTCATTGTGATAGGATTGGCACTTTGGCAAGAGCTTTTTTCCAACCAACTTCTTACATTCGTACTTTTTGGCTCCCGTCGCGGCGTATATCAAATCTCGATGCGAATTACCGAATCTTACTAAAACTAAATCAACTTAAAATTTACAATTAAATTAGATATTGTATAAACGTGATTAATTCATCATACCAACTGTATACCGTTTTAATTAATGAGGGAATAGTATTTTCATGTAAAATAACATTCGCTGATTCAACTCGTCGTTTAATACATCGATGCGGATACAATTTCATAAAGGATTTTCGAATAGTTCTGGGTTGCTGCAGAATCTCTCGCACGTTCCCCTCTGAACTCGAATACTATACTGTCAAAGTTAAACGCAATCTATCGATTTATTTTGCAAGCGCGCGTAAAAAGAAGAAAACAAAGTCTGTCGGAGACGAGGAACACTGCTAACCAAAGACAGCAATCAGCATCGTCCATTTTTTTTGGTTATCCATTCGATCCACTTGTCGCGATTCATTAGCGCGAACCTCGAATATATATGTATATACGTCGGGTCTTCGTCTGCAGCTGCGGCGCGCTTATAATCCGCGGTGCAATGGTATATAGAGTATATAGTGCGCGCGCGCGCGCACCGACGGAGGTTCATTAGCGTGCCGCAGCAGCAAGAGCGCCGGCTTTCTCGGTGGCGACGGAAAAAAACGAGGAACATATATTGAACGGCCGACGAAAAGAGTCCAGAGCCCGCGGGAAAAGGAGTGCAAAGCGAAAAAAAAGCGAGGTATATAGAGAGACCAACGTGAGTCCTAATAGTAATACCGCTTCGCGAACGAGAATTGCGCAGGCTATATATGTATAGATTATAGAGGCTCTTGGGTGAAGAACGATCGATCACTGGGTGCTTTCATTTAATTATGCCTGGTAAAAGGATCCGGAAGGACCTCTCCTCTCCTCTTGGCTTTTGAAAAAAAAGGCGAGTCACAGAGCAGCGGTGGAATTTGACGCTGTCTATATATACATAGAGGCATCGAAAGAAAAAAGAAATGAAAAAAAAAGATGAGCTCGAAGCTGCAGCTTTGCTAAACTGCGCGAAAGTTCAGGAGGAAGAAGGGAGAGGATCAGGGGGATATACGTGTCCCGACTTCATCAATCATCGCCGATAAAGCCCGTCGAAAAAGTCGATTCACCTTTTCAGCGCGAGATCAAGCCTCCTCTTCAATCCCCGATCCTTAAGTGTCTCGTGAGACAGTCAAATGTCTTTTATACAGACTAACTTTCCCGTCGCTATTTCTACGCCGTACATATGCCTATTACGACTGTCGCTAGTGCCATATTACACTTGTAAAGCGCGAATGAAAGTGTAAAGTCGACTCAGATTCTTTTTCACAGCCATCATGGTTACGTACACAAGTAATTGTGTATATCGCAATACATCGTTCATTTTTTTTTTAAATTTCTCTTTTAAGCAACGTATAATAATAACATTATAGCAAAATCAATCAACATTTATCATTCACGAATCCTCGAAATAATACGTATATAGCCGAGCAGTCGATGCGCTCGTCGGTTTCCGAGCGACTCAGGCATGCATAAGTTACGTCGAAAGTACTTCTGTAGAAGCTCCACTTAATAGATAATGAGCCTAAGTAGAGTGCATAATATCATCAAACTAGACGGCCGACTGTCGAGTGCGCATCTATTTTTATCTGGTGGATTTTCATCATTCACGCGACGCATAGCTATTATATGCTAATACATAATACAGCCAGCGCGATAAGAATAATCGTGCTTTATACATGTATAATATCTCGTTTGACGATTCCATCAGGTCGCGACAGAGACTTTCGAATAACATGCTCCCCTCGTCAATGAAGCTTGCAGCCGCGTACGTGTGTGCGTGTGTGTGCTGCTTGCCTTTGCGAAAATATACTGGCTCTAAACATCGCCTTTTCAAGCGACATCAGTCGTCCCTCGCGCAAAAATACGAAGAAGGCCGTCATTAGATGGCATTCACGGCGAATCCCTGATGGCTTGCGCTCCTTTTTCCGCCTCGAGAACTTGCTTTCGACGTCGTCGTTGTCGTCGTGCACTGCCGGCAAAAGTTGATACGCACCTATAAACGCGGCCGGCGCTTGTTGGCTGACCGCGAGTGGACGAACTTTTTCCTGCCCCTTCGCTCCGCGGTGCTGGTGAAACTTGATGGCGTAGTTCGTTCCGTTCTCGGAAAGAGACTCTCTATATGCTCACTCGAAAGCCTGCACCCTCACCCCCTCACCCTTACTTTTTCATCTCCCTCTTGGTCCTGTTCACGATTTCCCTTTTACAAAGTTGTGCATGCTTCAGTGTGTCCCTGCCGCTACACTTGTGTTGTATTATTGATTAACTCACCGAACGAGAGTAGACAAATTTTCGTTTGACGTTGTAAAAACCACTGCCAGTTCATTGGCGCATATAGTAGTACTTGCATTCCTGTACTTCATGAAATTTGAAATCAAATGCGTATAGCTATGTATATGTGGGCAAATCCACATTAAAAAAATCCTTTCACAGTAGTTACAAAACTTATACTGAGGACTTATACAGCTTTCCCAGGAGTTTTGAGTATTGACGGTATAACCTGTATAATGTGCTTATCTGTTTGCTTTCAGATAGGAGCAGATTCTGACGTGCGAGAGAGAAACACAACTGAAGCGAGTGTCAAGTTCGATCGGTGAGATCTCGGTGATGGACGAACGCTGCTGCCGCTGCTGGTCGCGCGCAGTAGCAGGCCGGTGCCGGGGGTGCCCGAGTGACTGAATCGGAGCAGCTAATACCGCATAACGAGACACACAAAGTGCCGTGTTTTTGATGCAGTGTACCGGGCGCATCGCGGCAGTAGGCGAATCGTCGCGGGCCGCGCGTTTCATGTAACGGGAAAAGAGATTCGGGAGGAGGAGGAGGAGGAGGAGGGGGAGGAGGAGGACAACGACGACGACGGTACGACGAGCTGGAGCTAACAATAGCGCTGTTTCCGTCAGTAGGAAGCCCAGCATCAAGATAATCATGAGGAGCAGGCAGAACCATTACTCGTACGAGACCGCCGTCGCGCTGTTGCTCGCCCTGGGTATCGTCCTCGCGAGGCTTGACTTCGGCTTCGCGCAAGGTAAGTTTCTTTTCTAATAAACGTACAAATTCTTTTGGATTCTTATCGACCTTTTCTTTCCCTCGGCTTTATTGTATTATCAATGCAGTTGCGTGGATATTTCATAGAATAAAAAGTGTATTTTTATCATATTATCGTGATTACAAAGCTTTAAACAATCCTTTCAATTGCACTGGTATATCAATAATTATATATCAAAGAGGAGCGTTTTCATTTTTGTTTCATGCAAGAATATTTAATTAATAATATTACTACTATATTATGATTATCATTATGTACCTGGGTATTGTTATAGTTACTATATTAAAAGTGATTATCATTGTTCTTGGTTTGCTAGATGAGAATTTTTGGCTTAGTTAGAAATCATACATTCGGTGCAAGTTCAATAATTGATTTTCAGCGAAAGTTGAAGTATTTTGAAAATTTTGATCGACGCAATTAAATTAAATTGTATTGTCAGACAATTGTAAGTGATTGCATCAGAAACGTATTAGGATATCTGATCGTCGTCACATCATCCGTATCTCCATTTGCATCTACATCACACTTTTTTTGTTTCTTCACAACATTTGTAAATTAAAAATTTTTATTATTATTATTTCAAGCTTTCAAATTAGTTTTTATTTCTTTTTGAAATAATGCACTTGGAAACACGTAATTTACTTGCGTGGTTCGCGATATGATATCAATATGTGTTTCAATTATGCTCTTTTGAGGCTGGAGGATTATTGCTTATTGTCATACAAATAAAACGGAAATTGAAAATTTAAGATCTTGTTTCTCTGATTACATGGCAGTGAACAGTGACCAAACGATCAATGAAAAGAAAATATATGTATATACATTTAATAGACGAATGAAAATTCATGTAATAAATGAA
>UCQR01027273.1:4089-20115 GCA_900474235.1 Cecidostiba semifascia | reverse complement strand
TATATATACCCCTTTAACGTCTCAATCGCAAAGTCAACCGTGTTGTCGACGCACGTGGCTCTCTCTCTCTCAAGACTTTTGGCCCTTATATTCCCTCCGGAAGCCCCAAAACAATGGGGCAAAAGTGAAACTGGTTTCGCCGTCGTCGAGCGGCGGCAGCGGCAGCGGCAGCCAAGAAACTGCGCGACGATTCCTTAGCTCGAGCCTTCTTCGGTTAAAAGGGGGTTAATCATTTCCTCCCCGAGAGCCAAAGAGAGTGAGAAATCCGCCTAACCTTCGCTCGTTCGTTGCTTTGTATTGCTGATGCTATATTCTGTGCCGTGAAAGAGGGTGAGAGAGAGGGAAACGGATTCGAGAGAAGGGACAGAGAGTTTAAGGTAGGTCGTTCATGATGTGCGTGTGTATATATACCGTTTGAATGGGCTCAGTTGCGAGGATTAGGAAGTTGAATTTATTTTCGAGTGATTCCGTTGTATATTATAGGCTATTTAAGAAGTCAAAGCGTTGTTGCCCGTTGTTGGCTATTTTGGCGGGAAATTCAAGCACGCGCGTTCATTTTGAAATTCTTAAAAAACAAGGAGACTTGTAGAACTGGAAACTTCGAATCTTTGAAACGAAAAGCCCCCACCACCAAACTCGAAATGCCAACTGGGAAACTAAACCCTGCTTTGGCAGAAGCTAGCGCAATAATCGTCCCGCGACCGCATCCCACCTGCATCCTCTCGAAAATCTAAAACGTGCAGCAGTTTGGCTCAGCTGGTCGATCGATTGATCCAGTAAACCGTACGCTCCTATTCTCTCTCCCTCTCTCTCTCTCTCTCTATCGCTGCACCTGCAGCAGCTCACCTTTCGTGTCGCGCGTCGTTCCTCCTAATTGAGATCGATTTAGAGGCAGCATGTATAGTATAGTACCAGCATTCCGAGTGCGATTCGGGTATATCCTTGCGAGACACGTTGCATATTCTATATACAGAACGTATAATATATACGTGTCTCAGTTTCTCGATTTAAAATTGAAATATACGGTATATAAGGTCGTTCGGAAATTGCAAGCCGCGGCAAAAACTCTCTGGAGAATTTATAAAGCCACAGATGCCAGCTATGCGGAGAGTTGTTTTGTTTTCTCTTTTCTAGAGCGACGCTGCATTATGTAGAGCCATTTAGGGCTTATAACTCTGTGTCTCTCTGGCGCGCGCTCGCGCGCCAGGAAATTACCTCGTTAAAAATTACGCTGTCATAAACGATGGAGCCGCGGCGCGCACTATGTGTTGTAGATTCGAAAGGATGATACGGATACGCGAGACTTTTTTTAAGGGGTGAATATGCTGGAAATTTTTTTTTCAACGGATTTATCTGTTTAGTGCGTAGACTATGGGGGGGGGGGGCGTATGCTTGTTTTAGTAAACCAAAAACTGCGAGCGATAACAACGGGTTCGATCCACACAGCATCGCATTTTTCGAAAGCGAATATAACGCGTGTATATATACAACGCAACTTCAGCATCGGGAAACTTCGACTTCATCAGAGCCAGCCTATAGCAAACCTCCACGAAAATTCGATCGATATACACGCGCGGGAAAGCCTGATGCTCTCTCTCTCTCTCTCGCTCCATCCCCTGTACACTTCACACGCAAAAAACAATCGCCGTATAGCATCCATCCCCGCCAACTACCGTATAGACATTCACATACACACCGAGAGAGTACCAAAACGAAAAAAAAAAATCACACGCAAGGGTGTGCTCGACGTCGTGCACTTGGAAAGAGCGAGAGAGAGAGAGAGAGAGAGGAACTTCCGGACTCTATTGATTTTTTTCCCATGTCGAAGAGGGGTGGCTCTGCGTGTGCCCTACTCTCTCCGCCTCTGTTTCTCGCTTTCTGTTTAACGCGCGCGTGGCGCTCTCGGGATGAAAACCGAAAGCGGCAGAGTAGAAAGAGAGCGAGAGAGAGAGAAAAGGTTTTTGTGCGTGCGCGAAGGCGACGGGCAGATGGGAATAACGGCCTGATGTGGATTTTCCGGAGGAAAGGTGTGCTGTGAGGGACATATGTCGCAATGAACAACGTGTATTATAATACTCGGTATTCACTTGATACTATATGATATTCTCGAAGGAATTTCGAGTTTAATTTATTTTTAGAGAGCTGGGTCGTCAGATCATCATCGTCGTAACAAATGACCGGTCATTTCTGAACTGAATCCGCTCGAGAGAGAGAGAGAGAGAGAGAAAGAAAATCATTAATCTCTATTAAGCAAGCTATATCCGTACAGCATCAATTTACTAATAAAACGGCGGGCTTCTCTCTATACCGAAAAATCCATCATCAGATCCTTCCAACCAAAACATCACGTATTCGTCATCATCAAACAAAATACGTATTATAAACCTTCACAGTGTATATAATATATAGAATCCGCAAACAGCGAGAAAAAAGAACCTTCCGCGTTCGCAACGACCTACAAGGGTGTACCCCCCTCCCTTCTCTCCTCTCTTCTCACACACACACACGCATACACGACACACCTATATACGTGTTCTGTCGCATTACATAAGCCTCGGACGACGTGTGCTGCAGCAGCAGCAGCAGCAGCTCTGACGTTGACGTCGTGTCGAGTCTCGGTTCGGAGCCTGCCTCGCCCCCTTTTTAAGGTGGGTCGCGCTGTAGCTCGCGTGAAATCGAAACCGAGAAGGGGACGCGTGTGTGTGTGTGTTGTCACGTGGTGTCCTCGTGATGCAGTTGTTGTCATTGTTGTTGATGATGTTGAGGTATTCAACTGTCTTTTTGAAGTGAGCGCGAAAATACTCTTTTGACTTCATTACTCAGAATCGAAGTCACGCTTAAAATTAACCTATACTCTTAAAAATACACGAAGCCTATTAATAATCCTCCATCGTTTCCCCTGCTTTAATAGTATACATATATACGTACCTCGCTTACAAAACAGTTAGCATTACCGCACCTACCATAATACACTAAAAATAACGCGAAAAAAACAGTCCTCTGTGGTATAACGACACGCGCAAAAAAAAAACAGCTGCGGCAATGCGTTTATCCTTCCCTGCCCTTTATAATTACGCCTGAATTTGCGTCACGAGCGGCTGCAGCTATATATGCGAGTATGCGCGGCTAGAGACATATACATCATATATACATACGTGCGTAGCGGCTGTCGTGTGTGTATGTGTGTGTTATAAGCGAGGTAGACTGACTTTTTTTCGAGCCCTTTCGCAAAAGCCCGGATGGAGAGAGAGCAAGCGAAAAAAGGGGATCCATCGAGTGAGCAAATTTCTTTGACTGGCTGATTGTAGTAGTTGGCCTTGGGGGATTCTTTTGTGTTTTTGGGAGACGCGTGCCGCGCAGTCGGCTTAATTAAGGTATGCGCGTGCTTTTTTTTTATTTTTTGAAAAATATAAAAGAGAAATCGATTTTTTGCGCTCGTTAAAATTTTTCGAATGGCTAAAATCGTCGCAAGTATATAATATATATTAATACTCCGTGTGTCAAGCACAGACAGGAACTATTAATATACCCAGAATTCGGATACACGGAAAGACTCGTTTTATTATTGCGCGAAAACCGCATGTGCGTTACACGTGGCAGCGATGCGAGTGAGTCTACGTCACGCCAAGTTGAGAGAGAGAGAGAGAGAGAAGAGGATATCTCTCCGACACGCGCCGCGCGCACGACCGACGTCGACTGTCGTCGAGCCGCTGCCAAGACTTGCTGCGTTGTATGTGTGTGCGTTTGTGTATGTGTTATATATACTCTCTTTGCTTTAGCGTTGAAGTTGAAAGGGGATATTTGGAATTTTTCGCTTGGAACGACAGAGATTCGTTGTTTTTATTGCTTCCTTACTTTTCTCAGAGGGATATTTGTTCCGAAGGAAATTGTTGCTTTAAATTATACTTGACCTATATATACAAAGCGAAATGAAATTCTGTAAATCAAGCAGGATTTCATTGACTACCACCAGAAAAATCGAGTCGAGCAATAACAAACGATCAACAACCGCATCAGAGCTAAACATCAGCGCACACGTGATCGGAATAACACACAAACGTCGGCTATAAACTCTCTCGCATCTGCCCTATCATATATACTTTATAGGTATATATACCCTAGCGCTACGCCGAATGAGCGTAAATTCTCTAAAAGAATCCTTCGCGCGCATAATACGCGCAACCCCTCTGCACCTATACTCGCTTCCTTTTTTTTTTCGAGGGTCGGATTTTCGAGTTGTAATTCGAGGCGCCGCGCGGCTGAGGTCGGACGGAAAATTACCTGGGGATTTATTTACGGCTTATGTGGGTATAGGGTGCGGATCAAAGTCAAAATTGGCTTTTATATACGCCTGTGTGTTTGCATTTGGGAGGGTCGAGCCTTTTTCTCATCATTGATTTGATGAGTTTATTACCGTAAATTATTGGCTGCAATAAAAAGCGTCTTTTCAATCTTCTGATGCGCGCGCGCGAAGAATAACAAACAAACGCGTTAATAATATCTTATAAATAACATCGGCTTGATAATTAGGCAACCACGAGCTTGCATTCGGAATTCGCTTCTTCTTATCTCGCAATTTTTCCCGCGATTCTCTCTCTCTCTCTCTCATTCATACGAATTACACTCCATTCCAATTTCTCCGCACACAAAGCTTCCAACCCCCGTGCTGCATATAAGCTCCGCATTTCATGGAGTTACGTAAATTCCATGGAATTAAGTAGAAAATTTATGTCGGGGTACGTTTGGATTTCGCTTGACCTCTTTAACCTTCCGTGGAATTCACTTAATTATAAAATAGAGCTCTCTCTCTCTCTTTTTCATGCTAATTTTCTCTGGCTATAATTTGGAAAAATTCGAAAGACGAAAATAATGCTAAATTGCACGTTGAAAAAGAAATGATGAAATTGACGCAAGCATGCAGAAAGCCCACGTGCTTTCGAACTCTCGGCTCCTTTATGGCTTCTCTCGCGATATAGATAAGAACGGCGCATGCGTCTGCGGCGGCCGGTAAGGGCACGTTTACAATCGATTTGAGGGTCGCCGGCGTCTATAGTCAGCCCCTAATGACGGGCGTAAATTTCGAGACTGGCCTCGATCCCTCACGTTTATGACGGATAGACTTTAAGACGCGTGAAATTAGCCCCCCTCCCCCCGCTCCGATGACGTACATGCGTAATCCGTCTTTATGCGCGGATGTATAGTCGTTAAATCGTTTATTGGTTCGAAGAGTCATCCGATCGATGGTGATGCTGTAGTTTGGAGTATTTGCATCTCTTGATCGGCACCTTCGCGAAAACCAACAAAATCGGCATCGCAACTAAAAAACGATAAAAGTCCGCCTATCTTCCGTACATTATACTCACAAATACACCGATCATCTTCCATCGTCAAGGTCAAAAGGTCTGTCGCATCATTATGAGTCTCATCCTCGATATTCGCGACGCGCATTATATACACGTCGTCCATATATAATACCATACACACCTCCACCACCTCCTCGTCCTCCTCATTACAGCTTGGCCATATACAGAGATAGACCTAGCCTTAATGCGATATCCCCCTCCCACTCTAACGGCCGATGATGCACATGCACATACACATACGCAGTGCGTCAGACTCACACTCACATACACATGAGCTCGAGTCGTTGCTAGGCTACGCAAGGTTATAGCGAATCTTCCGTGGCGAGGCGTACTTACACCGCGATGCAAGCGCGCGGGTTTATTTATACACTCGACGCTGCGAGTACGAGCGCATGTGTGTAAGCTCGATCTGAATTACCTTGGATTCGGATATCTGATGCGACCGATGATGCAAGCAACAATCATGTATATACTTGTTGCTTTTTCGTATATAGGTTAGGAAAAAAAGCGCGCGAAATTCAGAAATTCTCGAGAGAGAGATTCTTTGTCAGTGATGTATACATCCAAAGGGCACACGCATATGCATAATTATATGTATAGAAAAAAAATAAAGAAAAAGCGAACTTTCCGCAAGCTCAAACGAGCACTCATCGCGCGATTTGCATATAATTCAGTAAACAAGCTCGCGACGAGATCCTCAAAGGTATGTAACGACGACGCCGAAAGATTCCGTGACCTCAAAGTGTGCAACGCGCGACCATAGAGTCAATAACCTTTATGCGCGCGCGTGCTCGCTCGCGTATACACAGAGAACATTCGCGGCTTTGATGTTCGTCGCGGGGGAGGGAGAGAGAGAGAGAGAGAGACTTGGTATAACGAGCTGCCGAGCATCAGCAGCGCAACTTCGTATATGTGTACACTATATCTCTCTCTCTCTCTCTCTCCTCTCTCTTTTTCCAGCATCGACGGGTTGTCGTTAGTATTGCTGCTATTACTTGGATCGAGACGAAGGAATATAGCAGCGCTAGCTGCAAGCACTTGAAGCTTCCGGCGCGCGTCGATATATCGGCCCGTAATTGCAGTATTGTCTCTTCGCAAACGAGATGACGAGTATATGTATATCTATATAGTCGAGCTGCTTTTCAAGTGCGAGCGAGAGTTGACGCGAAGTGTGAGTTCAGTGGCTGTATATCCTGTCGTCCTTAACTGCTGCGATGTTTGATGTGTGACCCTCTCGGAAACTTTGACGCTGTATATACTATTTTTGCCAACACACGCTGCTATCGATCTTATAATACGGTCTATTTTCGGGGAAATTAACGCGGAGAGAGAGAGAGAGAGAGAGAGAGAGAAAGAAAGTTCGTCGATATTTAATTAGGCGCTATAAATTCGATTACCATCTTGCTTGTAATATTAGTTTGCTGGGATAGGGTTTATTTACTCTCTCTCTCTCTCTCTCTCTCTCACACACACTCTCTCACACTCTTGCTGCACGTTGGCAAGAATTGCAAAACGCGGTTTAGCCGCTGAATATTAATCACGCCGCAACTCGGCTCCGTAATTGCAAAAGTTAGAGCGCCGAGAGAGAGAGAGAGAGAGAGAGAGAGAGCGCGCGCGCGCATCCATTTATTTGACACCGCGCGAACGCGCAACGTCAACCATCTAATCAATTTGCTTTTTCATTGGTATACAGTAGCCCCGCTTCCATAATCATTCCACATCCGGGTATATATGCGACGGTATAAAAACACAAATTCAATTACTCAATTTAACAATGCTTTGCCGCCGCCGCCGGTTATCAGCCAAGAAAATTTTCATTGGAGAGATCTCTTTAAAACCGGCAAATCAAATTTAAAAGCGAAAGAAAGAAAAATCTCTCTCTCTCTCTCTGTAGCGAGCGCGAGAGACTAACAAACGTCTCGGCCGACGACGTTCCACTCGTTAAATACAATCAGACTCCGGCGTTTCTTCTTATATACGGGGAGCTGCTTTTTCATCAATGTTAAATCGCGTTTCTCGCGA
This sequence comes from Cecidostiba semifascia, assembly GCA_900474235.1. Lineage (NCBI taxonomy): Eukaryota > Metazoa > Arthropoda > Insecta > Hymenoptera > Pteromalidae > Cecidostiba > Cecidostiba semifascia. Next base: position 12,730 of record UCQR01027273.1, on the reverse strand, counting down.
CGAGAGAATTATGCGCAATCAATTTTATACACGGCTCTCGAAATTGACTGCCATTCAAAGAGCTTTTAATCTTCATCGAAGACGACGACTACCGCACGACGCCGGCTTGGAGAGTTATACCTCTTCTCCCTCTCTCTCTCTCTCTCTCTCTCCCTCTCCCTCTGTGACACGCGGAATGAGTAAATCCTTCAGCCTCCGATCGTTCCTGCATTCATCTCGGATTCGTCGTCTTTTCCGAGATATATCCAGAAAGAGAGAGAGAGAGAGAGAGGGATGTATGTTTTCACTGCTGCGAATCCGGTTATCTATCGGTAGAGAAATTTCTTCTGACGGTATAAATACGTCTGGGAGATAAGGCAGTGGTTATACCCTCTTTTTTTCCAGAGTGTAATAGACTCGCGTGACGTAAAGTCGCGTGATGCAGGAATTTTTCTCAGATTAGAAATAGCCTAGTATAGTGTGACAGAGAGATACTCCGTGGGTGACGTGTTGTTTACAAGCGCAAAGTGCTAACTGAGAGGAATGATGATGTGGAGGTGATATACACGTGACACGTTGGGAAAGTTAGTAAATATCAACTGCTGACCTACCAGTACTGAACACTGCGCCCGTTTGCCAGTCATCGCTAAATAAACTCTCGCTCGAAAGGAAAATTTGAATTTCCCGCCAAAATTCAAATCTTTCTTCTTCTTCTTCTTCTTCACCTGCGGCAATCTCGAGATACGCTCCTTTGTTCCCCTCTAATAAATCCCTCTATCCGTCCCATGAAGCAACCTTCTTCTCCGCTGTACCAGGCACATCGGATCGGCTCGCTCGGTTACCTCTGTGTGCGCGCAGAGAGCAGCAGCAGCAGCATCGAGAATATATCTGGCACGTTCCACTGCAGCAGCAGCAGCAGCAGCGATCTCCTAGGCATCTGGTTTTCCTCCCTTCGGTTTATACTACACAAGCACTTCCGGTAGATAGGTATTTTCGAGGCGTGTTCACGATGCGGAAGCGATAGCCCCCCGGGTTATCGACGGGCTCGCCGTTCCTCTTTTCTTTTTTTTTATTCTCCTCCTGGTTTCTCTCTCTCTCTCTCTCTCTCTCTTGCTCTCCTCTTCGTATGCTCGATTCGACAACCCCCTTCGGACGGACTTTGGTGGTGGGCTCTACCGCAGCCTCTTTATTTCCTTTCATTTCCGCGCTTAGAGGGCTCCAAGTCGACGAACTCCCTCGATTTTACTCTTGAACTTCCCTCGTTGCTGCTGCTGCTTTTTTCCGATGCCGATTAGGGAAAGCTTCGTTTGTTCTTCTTAGCGCTGGTGGAATGGGTGAGTTTTGGGACTTTGAGGCCAGATTGGATCGTTGGCTTTGGAAATTGCCCTGGTGTATATACACAGTTGCTCTTTTATATCGGCAACGTTTCTCTGATGATTGGACGAAGGTATTCCCGTGGCTTATTGAATACTACTATACCACTGCTGCTGCTGCTGCTGCTGCTCTAGGCACATACATCATCCGCAGTATAGCAGCAGCGCGTGTTTTGGCTCACCCCGTTATCTCGAGCTTTATCCTATTTGTTTTTGGCTTTCCTCGACGTCATCTTGTTCTTTCTCGTGTGTTCTTTTTTTCCTTTTTTTGTTGCTCGTTATTAATTTTTTTCCCTCCTCCTTTTATCCCCCCCCCCCCCTGACTTATGGCCTCGTATTTCTCCTGTTTTCGTTTCTGCTCTTTAACGAACGAAGGCTCTTTCTTTTCCCCCCCCTTTTTCCGATATATTGTATCGCCATGTGCCGCCACCACCACCGCCGCACTGCTATATACTGCGCGCCCTTTATCTTTTTATTTCCCATCGTCATTGGTCATCGTTCAGGATTTCCTCTCTTTCTTTTTTCTTTTTTTTTTTTTTTAGCAGGAGGAAAATCCTGACCCCTTCTTTATGGGCTCTTTATTATTGCCGAATAATCGAAGATATAAATCTCCGTATTTATAGCGGGACTATTGATAATATCGTGTGTCCAGAGCACGTTAATTGCTACAGTAATAACCTCGTAAATATACACCGCATTGTAATGCAAAACACAATAGTAGAGAACGAGGATGACTAGGCTGCAACAAAGGGTACTCTCGCCCCCCGAAATAATTTTTCATATACGATATCATAAAAAGAGCCAAAGTTATTCCAGTCCGCGATTGCATCGGAGGGGATGTGTGTAGCTTGTACGATGAACTAAAATATTGAACTTTAGAGGGCTGCTGCAAGCATCGACAAAAAAGGAACATTGTTGCGCAGCCATGCAGCTATAGACGATCGCCGGAAGCGAATCCGATTGGGAACGTGTGGTCGGAGATGAAGCTAAAACCACGGGAAATTGTGTGTCCTTTTTTGCGCGAGCCGAATTCGTGTCTCTCTCTCTCTCTCTCTCTCTCTCTCTCTATGGTAAAAACACGAGTATATTCGCGCGCGAGAATAGTCAGCTGGTGCGCGCGCAAATGAGATTTTTCGCGAGCGCGGTGTATAATCGATTTTGCTTATAAAATGAACTTTTTTCTTTTCGCTCGTACAAGTCGAAAATTTTCTTCTGTGTATATATACATATACAATTAAAAACATCGATGTGATACACTGCAGTAAAAGCCGCATCGGGCCCGGCAGTTGAGTGAATTTTCGTTATATAGCCCGGAGCAACACAGCAGCAGCAGCAGCAGCAGCAGCAGGACGACTCCCCCATTTGAAATGCATTGAATTTTTAAGCGAGCGCCGGAAGTCGGAGTAGAGACTTTACACACTATCCCTTTGTGTGCGTCCCGGCGCGCGCTAGATCTTGCGATCTTCAGTTTGCTGAGCCTCTAGGCTCGATCTTTTCATTATTGTTTCTTTCGCTATTCCCTTTGAAGCTTCTCCACACGTTACTTCTTGAATACGATATTTTTTTACGCAGATGAAAAATGGGAAAAACTCGTTGAATTGCCGAAAGGATAAATAGATCTCTCATCCGTCAGCTTTCACTTGGACTAAGTCGCGTCGTCGCTGCTCGGATAGTTCGCGAACGAAAATCTCCTTCGCTTCCGTATAAGCTCTCGGACTACTTTTGTGCCGAGAGAATAAGAAGAAGAAGAAGAAGAACGTCGCTCTCAGATGGACTTACGGGAGTAGCCCCTCCAGACGGAGCGGAAATGATTTCTGCGGAAAATTTCATTTTCACGCTCTTCGATTTTTATTATACCATTGTGATATATGCCGCTGATATGCTTTCTCGATTCGTCCTGGCTTGTCATCATCCCGATGAGTATAGTCCCTGGTATATATTTTAAATGAAGCTATAATAGACGAAGCTATTTTCAGTTTGTTCCCTCAAAAAATCGCAATTTTTTCGACTATTGACCGCAAGGGGGCGGACCTTGGCACAGCTCGGAAATTTCGACTCGCCGGAATTGGGCCGCTTACGTAACGAATCTGTCTCTCTCCTCCTCCCCTCGTTACACATATCGTGAATGGCCAAACTTGGGAGAGAGCTATAGCTGCGCTGCCCTTAATTCCGTCCCTTATATACGTCAATGAACTCAGAGGCTGCTTCTGCTTGCTAGAGGAGAGAGCTTCGAATCAGTGCATAAATTTCCATTTAGTTATGCAGAGTCCTTCGCGCGCTCGGCGCATACCTTCCCTGTGTAACGCCGCTGCTTCAGCATCTCCGCTCTATTGGGAATGAGAGAGAGAGAGAGAGAGAGAATTGAGACGATTGCGGGAATTCGGTGAATCTCCGTTTGGAGCTTTTTGGATTATTGAAAAAGAAATTTCGAATTTTTCATATACACGCATAAAGAGGAGAACAGCTGTTCCCACCACCGCAGCGATAAAATTCTTCGCACTCCGTGTTCGTCCTTCTTCTTGAAAAATATATATCCTCGGAAACAGAAAGCACTGTACAGATATATACACAAGCGAAGCCGCACAGGAGAAAAGCCGAGAGACAGGAAGTACATAAACGCGGAATGGCTCCGGCCCTCGTCGTCTTTTACGCTCGGCAGCTTAATCTTGGTCAGGTGGATTCCCTCCTGCTTCTACCCTCTCTCGAGGTCGTTTCCGTTCGTCCGCGAGGATTGTTTCGCGTGTCATAAACGAGAGGGGGGAAAAAGAACGTCGGCGATGTTAATTGTCCTGGCACTTTGCGACGTCTTCTGGCCTCTTTAGAGAGCTGCTCCCACTGTGGAAGAAGAATATATGTATATGTCGCGTTTGGCTTATTCGATTATAGCTACTTATTTTCGTTAAAAAAAAAAGAGTCGAAAAATGTGGTTTGAAGAATTGCTTCTTGGAAACCGACGAACGAACTTTCCTTTGACGCGATTTTTTTTCCAAGAGTCGAAGAATGCCGACGTTAAAACTTACCAGCTCAAAGACTTGCGAAACTTCACGGCTGTGTATAGTCTCCCCTTTCTCCTCGACATTCTTTTTATTTAATTTACAGATAAACGCTCGTTAATTTTCTTCTGCGAAACAGCGTCGACGAGAAAAATGTCTTGTTCTCGTTTCAAGTCCTGCCCTTATTCGATTCGCGACTCCCTTTGTTATACTCGTCGCGGATTTTTTTTCTGCCCTCGATCGTCTCTGAATGAAGCGATTCGTTATTAAAGGAGCTTTGTTGTGTTTTTCCTCCCTTTTTAAGCATTGTCGTGTAATGCGATTCTGAATGGCGAAGCGACGAGAAAGGGCCATATTGGAAAAAGTGTCTTCGTTTTTACAACAAGCTACTGTTTGAAAATTAAATATCATGGTTATGAAAAAATAATGCGTATTAAAAACATACGAGTATACGCTAGTCAAAGTAAAAAAAAGTGTCTTCGAAAATACACGAAGCCGAAGAGATAGCATCGGAATCAGGATGCGCAAGCAGACCGCTAAGGAACCCCGATATATCGCCCACATCCCCCGAAAATAAAAGATCGTGAGAGAGAGAGAGAGAGAGAGAGAGAGAGAGAGAGCGAGTTCCGCAGCGCGCGGGCATCTACAGGTTGCCGATGCCGCACGTACGCAAGGCTTCTTGTGTTTCTGGACGGGCTCCAGATGCAGTCGCCCGCTTATGTTTGCGCACTCGAGAGCAACCGCCCGGTGCATCCGCTAACGCGACACCGACGACGACCGCCGGTTCACTGTAAAGACGCGTGTGCGAGGAATAAAGAGAGTACAGGGCCGCAGACTACTGCGGATACGTGTGTGTCCTCTGCCGAAAAATTTGCCAGACTGATTCATTGTAGGTTATTCTGTTTGTACGTGTGTATAGGCTTTTTAGGTGAAAAAAACGAAATGACGATTTGAATTTTCGCGCCACTGAATCACGCACGCGGAGAGTATGTATATAAAATGTATTTTACATCGAATTCGAAACGTGCACGCAGTGTAACGAAAATTCCTGTTACACGGACAAAAGCTACGAAATCCTCTTATACAGCTGCCCGCTCGTATATATAGTATACACTTTAAAAAAGTTTCCATTCTCGGCATGCGCCGGCTGGACTTTTGTTCGTGGAACTGTTGCTATGCGCATGCGAAACTACATCGAGGGAGAGAGAAACTACTGAAGAGTCTGCGCACTTAGAGGCAGCAGCAGCCACAGCACTTGCTGAAAGCAGCGTGTGAAGTATAAGCGTCGTTAAACGTGATTTTCAATGACGGACGGATAAATGGCTTCTGGGAGATTTGCGTGTCAGTGGGGAGTTAAATTCGAAATGACTGTGTAGTTTGATTTAATGGCTTCCCATGATCGTAAAGCCAGCTGGATTTGACTCGCGAGCATTATACATACTCGGTATTTTTTTTTTAAAGAAAAAGATACACCGAACTCTAGGACGCGAAAGTTTTGAATTCCGAATCCCCGGTATATCCGTATAACAAGACAAATTCTAATTTTTCTCTCCCGCCGGCGACTTTCATTCAACTCGGAAAGAAATATTACCTTACTTCCATATTCCCGTATCCGTCGCGCAAAGCTTCTCGGGCCACACACACACAAGAGAGAAAGACGTCGATATCCCATTAAAAGTAAGGGGCTAAACTGAAAATATCACTGCTCTCGCGCGGAGGCTTACATCGGCTCGTAAAAAACAAAAAGTCTAGGAGAAGAAGGAAGTGGAGAAGAAAACGACAGCAGCGAGTCTACCCCCGCAGCCGAGAGAGCGAGAGAGAGAGAGAGATAACAAAAATTTATAGAAACCACAGCCCTTAATACTTTTTATCTCGCTGCTCTTATTGTGGACTGTCTGCTCTGCTCTGCTCCGCAGTGCCTTAACTGTATACAGAGAGAAGGAGGAGGAGGAGGAGGAGGGCGCTCCGCGCTAGAGCGGACAGTATATTTTAATGTACGCAATGATAAAAGAGCAGAGCTCGCGTTACTTGTCAGTGTCGCCCTGGAAATTCGCGCGGTAACTCTCCTACATAAGTCTTGCGCGCCGCGACTGCAGCTCTCTTTTCTTTCTCCACTATATTACTAGCTCGGCATTTTTGCGCGCGAGGAGCGGGGCCATCGCACGCTTTTTCCTCGTCCGTTCGTTCGCGGCCGAGCCGCTTTGTTTTCTTCCTCTTACTATATACTGCGCTGTATACTGCTCCTGCCGGCTTGTCTCTCGCGCGCGATGCCGAGACACATTTTTCGTCGAGGGGGGTAATTATTCTGAGTTAGCCCTTTCGGCCCATAAATTTCCTTCTCAGATTGTCGGGATTCGCGCGCGGCTCTGTTGTTGTTGTTGTGCGTTTTACGTAATGCTATTTTCGTTCATTTTAATAATTATCTCCGGTTTTGAGCTTATGCGATTTTGGCGGGAAATTCAAAAATATGAGTATCCTATTCCACTTTCCGGAAGAAGAGAGCAACGAGCGTCATCTCTCTCTCTCTCTCTCTCTCTCTCTCTCTCGCGTACATATATATACCGAGACATTTTTCGCGAGAGACACTCTTTTCTCTCGTAATATCGCAATAAAACAACGGTAGCGCTCTCGCGCGCATTTCCCTTCCGCGAAACGAGCCGCAATATAGGAAAGGAAGAAGCCAACGACGTGTACGTCTCGCGGCGGTGGCAGCTCGTAGATAAAAGAGAATGTAAAAAGGAGATTAGACGGAAGAGAGAAAGAAAAGTCGGCTACAGGGAGAGAGAGAGAGAGAGAAGGACAAGTGGATGAACGCCGGTAGACGGAATAATAGAGGACCGAACGGAGCGCTCGAGTATATGTACGAGGGAAACGGAGGAGAGAGGGCACACAGGAAGGATTTAATTGCTTTAGAGCGATCGATGTGTCTGCAAAGGTGAAGGTGCGCCGCTACTGCTGCTCCTTTTGTGAATTTTGCAGGATATCGGCGCGTATAATGGATATCGCCGTGGAATTATATAAGGTGACAGGCTCCAGCAGGGAGATGAGCTATTATATGCGAATTTCACGAAGACACACAACGTTATAGTACATTCGTCTACCGTTGAATATTTATATATTCCATTCTACGTCATTTTGATCAACGCAATTACCTTAAAAAGATTCAGCAGAACCGTACTATACTGTCAGCAAACATATGAATGAAGCACCAAATAAAGCCACACAATGAAGACACGCATCACAGAGCTGGGCCGCAAAATAGAAAGCCTCGCGCCAAAGAAAGGCAACTGGGCGGCAGGTGGTAGAGGAAGAAGAGAGACTTAAAAGTAGTCGAAGAAGAGAGGAGGAAGGTGAGCCGGATGATAAAGGGTGGAGAAAGAACAAGAAGAAGAAGAAGAAGAAGAAGAGGCGGTGTAGAGAGAGCTAAGAGCAAGTGCAAGTGCACGGGGAGGAGAGAAAGACGCATGAAGAATGCAGCTGCCGGCCAACCTCAAGGTCAAGGTCGTAACCGCAGGAACCTGTACCTACGCATCCTTCATCCCCCACTACACACTCTCTCACTCTTCCTTCTCTCGAGTTTAATATTCAGATAAGACGAGGGTTCGCGCGTCGTTGCTTAATAAAAAAAAAAAGCTTTCGCAGAAAGCGCGTAGCTAATGAGGTACGCGATCTTGACTTTATGGGAGACGCGATGCATGGTGTTTGTAAATAAAGAAATTCATTGGATTAACCTACATATCGAACTGTTTTTCTGATGAACATATATGTACAAAGAGCCGTTTTTGCGAGTATCGACGATGTCCGCAAAGTGCAGCAATCTCCTGTTTACAAAACACGATGTTATTGACTCTTTCTCTCTCGCTTATTCGGCCTGTATATTTTGAAACAGGTTATATCGCGAATAACAACTGCACATATGCGGCGTATTAAAATATGACACACCTCGGTCGCTCCAGAGCTAAAAATAAACTCATCTTTAAATAACAAGCGATCAATTTTTCTGATCGCTCTCTCTCTCTCTCTCTTCCAGCTGGCTTAAATAAACACATCGACCATCGAAACAACTTCATAATCCACTCCTTTGTTTCTCCCCGCATCTGCGCATAATTCTTATAAATAGCGCTTATCTCCCCCTCTCGAGACAACACCGTGTATACGAATCTCTATCGCTTCAAATTTTTTTTTGCACTCGCACCCGAGGTTTTGTCAACAGTGCAGCGGTATATACGCGCGTGTTTGAGGAAAAAAAAAGAGAGCCGCGCATTCCGAAACCATGACCAGACTCAACTATAGTTA
>UCQR01027269.1:14225-27177 GCA_900474235.1 Cecidostiba semifascia | reverse complement strand
GAGAGAGAGAGAGAGAGAGAGAGAGAGAGAGGCATTGACGTCAAGCGTCGCGGCGTCGGGCTTGACGTCACTCAGTCACTCGCTCTTTTTTGTAATTTCCCGCGTTGAAAGCTCCTCTGGACTTCCGGGAATAGCGCTCTTGAACTTTTCTTTTGCGGAGTGATACATACATATATATATATACTTTTATGCCGTGTGTCGGTCGTTATACTCGAGTTTTTATTTTTGTTCTATTTCAGTTTGGCCACTAATTTCCAAACTTATTTTTGGAAGACAGTTTTCAGGTCGATCGTTAACTATATACACCACAGTAGACCGTATATTTGATCGAGACGATAAAAAAGCTCGTTATAATAATATTCTGATGCGAGATTGGTTCGTCCCTCCTCCTTTTGAGGACAAATTAAAAATAAAATCCACAGCAGTATAGATGATTATCAATTTTCCAGCGCTTCGAGTAATCAAAAAGCCGTCTTTTTTTCGATTCAATCTAATCTTGTCGCTGTAGAAAGAGAGTAACTAGGCAACGCATCCCTCGAAGGACGAAAAAAATGATGAATCATCCGTAGGTCGTATATATATAGCAACACAGCTGAGTCTCGATCAGCGTGACTTTTTCGAATAATTAAATACAACAGCGGCGTACGTCTCTGATGATGTGCAATGAATAATGCACGCCAGATATGAACAAGTTTTCGTATTACATACACTGTATGACCAAGAAAATATACTCGTTATATTGAAAATTCACGCGTGGGCTTTCGCTTATCGGAGCCTCGACTGACGTCCATTTGGTGCGAGTCGATGGTTATTAGAGCTTTATCTCATCTGATATATACATATATATATTTTTCTAATATCCACCGTACATCGTACACGTCTATCGGGAAATCAATATATAGCCGCGCACTCTATATACCTATCTCTCCGAGGTTGTCTATTTCCAGATTTCTACTTTTTCTCTCTTTTAAATTCTCACTTATATGTATATACTCTGAATTTATACACTTTGATAAAGCCGGGAAAACGAGTAGACCTTGCGCGCGAATCTCCATCGCAATCACATCAGCGTATATAGCGACGATCGTCTCTCGATAAAAACCACTTTCCATCTATATGGTGTATATTAGCGACGACCCCCAACAACAAAGTGCATCCCGTGTCGAGGACTCAATTAGGCTGCGCCGCAGCCGATATACCTATAACATGGCGCGTAGATACCCGCGACCTAATTGCGTTTCTGCCGCGCAAATTCCGAGATGGGCACCGCATCAGCTCTCTATACTGTATATGAGTATATTGTTTTGGGAAGAAAGGACTAGTTTATAACTTTGTTATAGTGTGCCGAATAGCGATGGCTATAGATTGTTAAGAATATAATTATAAACCAGTTTCAATTGAAAATGCTTTGCATATAATAGTTTGTTAAAGTTGTTCTATTCGCGATAAAAGATCCACACCGACATTTTCCGTGTATACAAAGTATAAGAGAGATTCCCCAGAGTATTTCACGAAATCCAGTATATCTCAAGAGTAATCTTTTACTGTCGGAAAAGCGTCATCAGGCAACCTGCCGCGCGCGCGAGCGATAACATTTCCAGGCTCTAATTCAACTTTACCCCTGTGTATTTATAATGATAATACTTCATCAGATGCTGTCTACGTCGAGGAAACTTTCAGTTTCATTTCATCGCCGGCAAAAAAAAGTTTCCCTACTTATACTTTTTAATCAAATTTTTTTTATCGTGCGTTCGATATTCATTTACAACAGATCCGCGCAAGTAGACAACATCGGTGTATAGTCAGACGCACATATACCAGTCTCTGATCTCTAAAAATAAAAAGCATATAAAAAGCCCTTACTCCATATATAATACGAACAAAAAAAAGAGAGAACACGAAAATGCACTTTACCGATCGAATCAATAATTCAAGCTCGACATCAATCCAGTATTTTTTTTCTTCTTCTGTTCGCAGATGTTGTCAGACTGGCTGTGGCTCCTGGCGTTCGGCGCGATGCTCGTAGCCGTCCAATCATTGCCCGCGGGACTCTCGACTTCCAGCAGTAGCAGCAATGCCGACGAGACCAAAAAAACCGAACAGACCATGAGGCCTAAAGGTAAGTACGTTTCGTTATATAAAAACCGAGCGATTTTACGCTCTCACTTGCGCTGGTCGGCATATACACGTCAATTTTATTATATACAATAATATATGCCCACCTTAGCAGCTTTGTTATATCATATACTCATGCGCATGACATGTGTCGTTCTCATTGAAGCATAAAAAACCTTTCTCTTTCTTTCTCTCTCACTTCTGTACACGATATACTTATACAACAGTCAAACGAGCGCAAGAGATGCTCATGTTCGGCAACCAACAAAATCGCCAGCAAGCTACGGCCGAAGGCAACAATGCCGCGAACAATTTTTCGCCGCCGGCCGAGAAAAGTAAGAGACGACTTTTTTTTATGTAATATTATATACTAATAATAATAATGATGATAATATATTCCGCTTGCTTTTCTCATGTATGATTTTTTTTTATGCGTATAACGCGTATTTTCTTTGCCTATCGATGATTGAATCGATATCTTGTATGTAAACGACTATAAGAATTGTTGTCAAACACGAATGGAAAAAATGGTTCAGTGGTATCAGTACGCGACGCTGATATATACATTTAAATCGAGCCTCATTTATGAAACTAATATAAAAATGCATAGTCAACACCGTACATACCAGTAAAACACACAACGCTTCTCATTTTCCGTATTGCATTATGCATCGTACGCCGATGTAAATAAATTTTACAGCCACACCGAAGATAAAAAAAAAATACATATACCAGTTTCGCTTGGTATTATATAATGCAACGAGGCAAACGTGTGTGTATAACTAAATTATTCACGAGCATTGTTTACGGGCGCGATAAAGCTGAATACTTCATTTTATCGCGATCGTCGCGAATTTTTTTTCTTTTTTCTGCTATATGCAGTTTTCCCACTCGTGTCATTAAACGTCCATAATATATTACAATATAATACAGTGTACTGTACAATATACAATCGAAAGTATCGACGCACGAATTAAAGACTAAGTGTTATACATAATGACACAGGAACGCTTAGCAACTCGGGACTAGACGACGTGAGCGCGGCTCTGAGTGACGTCGAGCAGCAGCAGCTGCAACAACAACAACAACAGCAGCAGCAGCTGCTGCAACAGCAGCAACAGGCGGCTATCATGGCTAACAATAACAATCATCCGAAGGCTCTGCCCAGTGGATACATGATGGATCAGCCGGCTATGCCGCAACACGAGAAGAGCTACGAGTGAGTTTTTGAGCTTCTGTTTTTTATTGAAGAATAATTTAAAAAAATGCAAATATCCCAACACTCGGTAGAACTTTCAGTATTATATTATTATAACACGTACGAACTACTTTCTGTATATACGAAAAGTTTGCAAATGGCTTTCCGATCTGATATATCGAACTTTCGTGTTATTCAAAACTCATTTAAATAATCCAGAGAGAGAGAGAGAGAGAGAGAGAGAGAGAGAGCGCCGAAACTTTATAGCGAGCTTTTCGCACCTACTCACCGACATATATGTATATAGATAGGAATAAGCTGCATTTGAAAGTATAATAGAGCCGACACCGGCGCGTGAATAGCTCGAATTTGCCGAATTAAAAATACACTCCATATAATATATAGAAACGAACAAAGGACTCGGACCCGCTCGCACGTCTCGCGCGGCGAAACAAAAGAAGATCGTTATACACATACACAGGACGGCAAACAATGCGCGTGGGTGTCTTGTATAAAGATATGGATATAGATTACGCTGGTTTAATCCCTCGGAAAATCCATATAATCTCATCATAACGTATATAATTACACGCGCAGCGAGAATAACCCGCAGCGAAAGGGGAGAATCGCAACATCGATTTAGCTGAAGAAGGATGATGATCGTCGTTTATTCAAAACCCTCGCTATTTCTGCTGACGCAAATACTCGCGCTATGATATCGTGATATATAGCGAGGCGGGCTTCTATTTTGCGGTGTGCAGTTTTAGCCCGTGTTTATTAATTCCTGACCCGAGCCACCCTATTATATTTCGAGAAGTCGAATAATTATATACGTCCATCACACAACATACACACGACGCGTAAATAGCTCGACGCAAATATATACTTATACGCACGATATGATTATTATGATGATCCCATTATTTTCGAACGTGGCTTTGAATACACTCATTCTTATAATTTCAAACTCTCGATCCAAAAATAGAATATATGCTATTTCATTTGACATTTCCGACACACGCGGGGCGGCATAATTCACTCTCCGGCGAATTTGCGCTTTTAAATTTTAAATTCAGTTTCGTACACGCGCGGATATGTCGCATAATTATATAAAGCGTGTGTGCTTTCATATATTTCCCTGGCGTCGAAATTCCCTGTAGCATAATACCAGTCGTGATTCGCGCGCCTCTTGAAACGGCAAAAAAAACGGCAGTAGTAGTCCTTATTCCACTTAAATATCAAGCAAAACTAAGATTCATCACGTATTCATTGTACAAACAAAAAAGACAAACTTCTCGATTGAACAAGACTCCAAAAAAAAAGAAAGGGGAGGAAAAGACTCGTGAATACACAATCATTGCTCACGCACACAACTCGATCGTCCTTGACAACACGCCCACAGAGAGTCTGAATCTCTCTCTTTCTCTAACTTAGATACGGCAAGGTCCTCGTTAATGAAATCGGGGACGTCATGCCGCGCGGCGCGTGGGAGTTGGTGCCGCCGTACGGACGCTACTATGGCCTCAGTGGGGAAGATCGTCGCAAGCGCAGTGAGGAATCGTCGAGCAGTAGCAGCACCGCATCACCAGCAGCTTTGGTATCTTCTCAACAGCAAACCGCCTCGGTGTCATCCGCTACTCAGCCTAAGAGGAGGTAATACTACTATGTGAGAGAGAGAGATATTAGAGCGTGATGTGTGCGTGTGGTGGTTGATTATTTTTTTTGGGGGGGGGATGGTTTTATGAGCTAGGAAGAGGGAGTTTTCGGTTATATGAGATGCAGGGGAATGTTGTTTATGGACTTTCTTCGTGTTGGTTTGATTATAGAATGAGGAAGGAAGGAAATAATTGAATGAAATATAGCGAGGTTTATTGGTATATAATATCCTTTTTATAGAGCTAGGGAATATATTTGTTCTTTTCTTGAGTCAGGTGAATTCTTTTACACTCGTATATATTTGATGTTTAAATTTTATTATTATACTTTCTTGCCGTGTAAAGTCTTCGCAACGAAACAGACACACACACTCGGCATCTCGTAAATCGTCAATGAGCACGTTCCGGGAGCCTCGTAAAACGTGCATTACATTTCGAGCTTTCCTATGTGTATAAATTTGAAAGAAAAAAAGGCTGCATATTTCATGGCCGGCAACCTCGCAAGGGTCGAATTACCTTGAATCTTTTACGACGGTAAAAGAGTTTACGTATATACGCGCCACGATTGTTTTGACTACAGAAGCACCAGCTTTTATTAATTCTCTGTGCTATTGATAGCTATATGGAAATAAAAGAGAAGCGTGTATTGATGAATTAGCTATTTACGCGTCATTTCGTATCGGCAAATGTTTGAAAACAGCTGTATACTGTGCTGTAAACACAGTCCGTTCAAATACTCTCTCTGTCTCTCTCTCTCTTCGTTAAATTTTCATTAGCCTGGATCTCATCATCCCTCAAAGGGACGCACGAGTTTAGACTTTACCCCGGTGACTCTTTTGCAAAATTAATTCCACGAACGTGTGTTCAGTTTCTTTTAATATGAGATGTAGGTATATACTTCTGTCACTTTCGCATACGCATTGTAGTGTCAATAAATTGCTTGCGAAATATTATACATATAGTATATTTGATTAATATTTACCTTAGAAACGCCGAGCACTTTTCCCGTGATGTAAACAGACGTGTCAAACTCAGCAGTTGCGACAGCGAATAATCCGACTTTAATATCTGTGGTTGGAAATCACTGCATATTGCGTAATGTAGGTATGGAAGTACTGAATATGCGAAGCTCATAAAGGTCTCGTGTAATGGACGTTCTGTCAGTTGCAGGCACGTGCACTCGTGAGTTTCCTGGGAGGGTTGCACCGCATGCTTTGAATTTGTCCCAGATTTTCAATAGCCTCGTAGTTTTCAAGACGTGTGCGAAATATGTTGATATAATGATGATGTGTGCTTTGTTAGTTCAAAATTTCGAGGAAATTTTAATCGGCTTCATTTGTAAACATATAAAAATCTCAATTCACGGAACTGCGATATGCTTATACATTTCTATCTAGTCGTTTTGAACTATAATAAAGAATCTCTCGTTATTATCTTTTGAAAAATGATCGAATATACCTTTTAATTTTAAACTCAACAAAAATTATTATTATCCAACCTTTATTTCCAATTTACGAAAGCAAACAGACGACAATAAATCAAAAATAATCGCCTCCTCTCTCAATCGAAACATCAAAGCTATAAAAGTCTGGATATATCAAAGTAGGCTCGTCCGTCGCCCACCTGTAGGATCATCACCGCAAAAGCGAGAGAGGGAAGATCGATGATGCATCTCTCCCGGATTTGTTCTCTCGCGAGTCTGTATATACCTATATGTACACGAACGTCGCGCGCGCGGCCCCGTCGTGAATGGGGCCAGCCGAGGGCGTTGGTCTCCGCCACCGGAAAATAACGATCGCCTCGATTTCCAGGCCGACTCGAGCGACTGTATAGCTTTATACTTCCACTGATTTTACGGTATAAACTCCTTGTAAATGTTGTCATAATAATAGTCGTGTAAGCGTCGATATAAGTATTTTTTTTCTAGCCGTGTCTGAACACACCGTGACGTTATCTATACTTATAACGATTGGGTTACGCAAACTTCCGTTACGGCGTTAATTAACGAAGCTTATGATGCATACTTGTTTCTCGCTAATTTATTATATTCATCCGCAAAGCTCGGAAAATCATTTTTCTTGAAAACGAGAGAGAGAGCGGTATATGTATATACATCAGCTCTCTTCGATAATTACGTGGAAAGTTTACAGAAGCTCTACGTGTATATACTCCTGTGCTTCCAAGAAAAACAAAGTTTCTTGTGTATACACGCCGACGATGGAAGCGCGATACGATCGTTACGAAAGCTCGACAATTTTCTCTATGTTACATAATAATGGCGTGTCGCGCGCGTCAGCTATAATCATATGCATCCACTTTAGCATGTCGTTATCCTATAATTTCATTAGTGCTCCAAGTAATAAGTTACGAACGTTTAATTTTGCTGATTGCGTTTCTTGCGTAACTGCGCCTCGAAAATTGCTAAGCATCATTTTTCTTTCAGTTTGTTTGTTGAATAAAGAAATGAGGGGAAGAACGAACACGTTCTAACGAGAAAAATAATCGTTATCTTCTCGCTTTTCATCTTATACGAGAGAGAGAGAGGATTAAAAAAGCAAATTAACTTTCCCCTCATCGTATCGCTTCGTTTTTAATAAACTCGAATTTTATATACACATCGTAGGAGAGGGACCATCAGCAGGGCGCAATTAATGACGCACGAGGAGAGAATACGAACGAGAGCTTTTTATCGAGCTTCCTGTCTCTCTTGACTTTTTTTCATGCGTATATTCTTTGTGCACGTGTGATATATGCGTATATATACTATGAGTGCTGTATAGCCGTAAGGGATGACTGATTGCTCAAAGATGATTTTTCTTCGTGTTCGCGAAAACAAAAAAAAAAAAAATTGTTTCTTGAGCGCTTTCGCCGAATGACGTGGATAATTGAATGTATCCCTAATATAAAAGTGTATTATAAACAGATCGATTTTTCCTATTCGTTAATGCAAAACAGCTGTATATATATATAACACACACTGTGTGTACACATCACTGAAAATAAAATTCTCGCGAGCAACAGTTCTCATCCAAAAAGGACGGCTCATCCTCGATCCGAAAATAGCCCGTCCTCTCTCTCTCGCAATTGCGTCATCAAAATCCTCTCGTCGCGCTTTTGCTCTCTCAATCATATATACATATAGCGACGTCGCACATATGTGCGGAGGCGCGTTGTTCGATATATAGCAGGAGAGGGTGTGACGTAAGGTCGGGAGAGGAATAACAAATAAGCGCCGTGGATGTGCCTATTAAAGCGGGACGACTGAAGTACGTGCGTAGGAGTGAGCCGATACGACACGACTCTGATGTGTCTGAGTGCTTGGTATATGATCGAGTGTCGCCGTGGCTTTGGGTGTTTTGCTTTCTATTTTTAATTCCGATTTCTGGTATACAGCGATCGCACGGAATTCTTGAAATTTTTGCCGATGCAATATAATATCTTCCTCACACGATATAAAATATATCAAAAAAGAGAGAGCTTTCTGTTATAAAACGAGAGAAGAAAAAGATCTCCACTATAGCAGTATGTGTATACAGCTAAATCCACAATCCCTCTCAGATCCTTAATCCCTATTTCCTTTCCGAGCGCGTCCTATCTATGTATATACAGACAGTATATATAGCATCAGGAGCGGCAGATCCTGGCGCGGCCCAGTCTCGCGAAAAGCTGAATGGAGAAAGTGGGTCACGCCGCTTAGCCAACCAGCTGACTGCGCCGCGCTATCGATCCGCGTATAGTCGGCAGGACTCGCTAGCTCGCAAGTGGGAGGACACGCGCTTATATACAGGTATATACGTGTGTATACGTTATTGTATATACATGTATATATAGAGCGAGTGAAAAACGAGGGATAATATACGAACGGACGAACGGTTGCGCTTCGAGAGATAAAATGTAGATTAGCTGGTGAGGATGATAAGCTCGATGCATTATATTATTTTACGGATATTGGATATAAGACTATAGCGCATGGCTGTTTCATATCTTTGTGTATTAATAATATAGCGGGTGAAATATGGCTATTGACATATTCTCTGCTAATAATAGACGCGACCGCTTGAAGTGGTAACAGTCGCGCATTAGTCGGCCGCGCGAGTATATTATAATATATTATAGTATATATTTCCGCTATTGTACAGAGCGAGTCTCGAAATTATAGAAAACTCCCCTACATTATGTTCATAACGAGTCAAAGAAGCTCGCTCCAATGCCTGCAAGCCATCGCGCAAAGTATAGACTGCTTCAAAGTGCGCGAAACAAAGGGAGCTATGTATATATGTGCAAAGCTGCAGTCTCACAGCGTTAAACGCGACTTGTGCCGACGTCGGAAAAAAGACGCAATAAGAGAGAAAGAGCTACTGAGAGAGGGAAAAAGAGGGTCGTGAGTATAGCGACTATATGCACTCCTTCGGGCATTCGCCCCCGCGATTATTTTGCCCTCATAGATCTGTATAGCTATATACTGTATAGAGACCGCGCCGGGGTCTATCTATTATATAACAGTATAGTATATAGAGAAAGTAAATGTCGTCTTTTAAGTTCACTAGTTGACTATTGTACTCTTATTCTTTGTTTATTTAGCGAGAAAGGCGTAGATAATATTGTCCAATGAAACATTTATGATTGGTGTATATAATAGGCGCACCGTTTCAAAACTCACAGGCGTATTTTTTGTTCGAAAATTTTGATTATACGCGTAGGCACTATTTTCGCACTCTCTTTTATATGTATATATACATTCGGATATTGCTTTTCGACACTCGATATACTTAGTGGAATACGATATAGTACTACGAAACGTTTCTCGAGCGCGAACTTATATAATATATTCAAATTCGTAATGTACAGCGAAACATGTATAATGTATATTAACTAGAGACTTCCATACACGTCTGTTGCAGCATTCCATCTTATTACCAAGAGCCTCGCTACAAGCGTGAATTGGATATCGATCCCGAGGACTTGATCACTTTCCTCGCGCTCTACGACAACGAGCGCAGAAATCGTCAGTGAGTATATACAATTATAAACTTTCTCGTGAAATAATAACGAATGTAATTATACGGTAGTTTTGTAGAACAAAAAAAAATGCCTCGGTCTCTAATTTCAGAAACTGGAGAAACTACGGTAACGAGGAGTACGAGGGGCTGGATGACGACTCCAACATGATTGGTCTCGACGACGAGGACCCGAGAGGTATAATACAAACTTTTCCTTTCTCTCTCTCTCTCTCTCTCTCTACTTCGAACTTTTCCGACTAATATAACAACGGAATTATAAATTCAAATTCGATATGCATATCCTTCGCCAAGTTGACTCGAGATAATAATATATTCGATCAATTTTATTCCGAAAAACTCGCCAAAAACATTATCATTTAGAACGTTATTATTCTCTTTCGAGAAGGTAGCTCGTGGCTGGACAGCCAGCAATACGGCCAGCCCCAACAGGCTCAGCAGCATCACTACCTCAGCGGTGAGCCTCTGCTCAGCTCGGAATTAGCTGCGTTGGCTCGAAGCAGGCCCTCAGCATCGTCCGGATACTATGACCAGTATCTTGGTCAACAGTATGGTACTGCTGGACAGCAGTACGAGACTGCACCTCAGGTCCAATATGGAACGCCTCAGTATGGACTGCCCTATCTCCAGCAGCACGCGTCGTATTATCCACCTGAGAAGAGGTTCATGGTCGCCAGGAAGCGATCGCAGGTAAATTTAATTATTTCACATTTATATCCAATTTTCCGAAAGGGCTGAAATTAACTAATATTGACAAACATTTCGAATTTATGCTGAATTATATCGGATGATTTATTTTCAAATGAATTCATTTAATCTATTTAATTCATTTAATTAATTTAATTTAATTTAAATTACACGAAAATGCCTCTCCCCGTACATTACAGAATTACGATTCATACGGCGGTCGAAGTGGTCTCCTCCTCAACTCCAGAGGCTACCCGAGCTACCAGCATCGTCTGCTCTACTAAGCAGTTGAACTGCATATACATCCATCGTCGCAGCCAATTAAAGTACTGAAGGAGCGACGCTATTCACATCCGATGCATGATCCAAGCCGCCGATCGACACGAAACACCCGAAGGATCTACGAACGGCGACTTGGGAAATGATGATGACACACATACATACACACATACACACGCACACAAAAACATATATACACGATAGAGAAAAGTTGTCTGCGAAGTTATACCAAAACCGAGAAGGGGGATGGGTCACCTGTACCGTACAATTATTGCGTTATTCAGGCAAACGATCGGCATTACGTTTACAATATACATATCTCGAATCGAGTTTTCATATATACTCGTTCGTACTTTCTTTTCGAACCAAATCAGATTACTATAGAGATATATCACGTAAACAGGCAGTTAATCTTAATATACCAGTGAAAGGAAGCTTAGCATAACATATATAGATATACATAGCACCTCGTCGGGTTATAAACTCGTGCAGGAATTTCCGAGAGCAGTCAATGTGAAGGTTTATATCAAAACACATATGTATAGAGAGTCTATATTATATAGTTTTCAATGAACTGGAGCTTGAAGACTTCACTAAGCAAAGATCGAGCTCGAGCCTAATATGTATAACTCGACGAGGGATATTTTCAAAAACTCGAGTTGTTAAACACAGTTGCATTACCGTCAGATGTATGGGTAACGCAAAATACAAAAAAAAAAGTAATTTTCTTTAAGTCGCGAGGACTAAGCGAAGCGACGATTTTATTCTTCGACGATATATCGTTATACGTATTATTATAAAAATGCGTGTACACTTTACACAAGTATTCCAATTTTACCGTGTATACTACCCTGGTAGAAAAGCGCCGATTTGAAATGGGCAAGAAGCTGAGAACTGCGGGCTACTTAAAATAGATAAAACTGTTCACATTTTTTGTGTATCCAGAAATTTCCAATAACTAATATCTACTTTTTATGGGAGAAATATATTTCATAAAAGTATCGATGATTCAACTAGTTTTTCTGATACAAAATTGTCAGTATTTAGGTGTAAATTGAATACGCGCAGGACATGAGTTCGAATCCCCGGTCAGACAGAATTTTTCGAATGCAAATAATTATTCTGTACTTTCGCGATAAGCCAAGTGTACCGCCTGCGTTTTGTTACCTAATCAACTATAATGGACAGTTTGTATTCAGAAACAAGGTAGAAATAGCCAATCCAAGAACTACCCAGTAACTAGGTTAAAAATCGTCTCATTCTGCCAAAAAGATGGCATAAAACAAGCAAGTTCTTCGATTGTGAACCTAAGAACTGGCCAGGAACTGGGATTCCGTTTCTACCAGGGTAAGATTCCGCGTTTTTTATCTTTCCTGTACACATCAACTAAATAATAGTCTTTTCTCAAAAGGATGCGAAATGTAGTCGAGCAGAAAAACAAGCTGACTCAGAATGAATAATATTCAAAATGGAATAGCAGCGCATTTTCTTGATAGAGAGGTAAATTCAATTGATTTTAATCGCTTCGCTTCGTACGTTCGATATGTATACAATTATCAATTCTGAATAAGCGTTTTACAAATAATGACCGACCCTTATATGCCTGTTAGCTGATGTATAATGGTGGAAAGGTGTTCAATGTTCATCTCCGACGTTGATCTCAAAGACTAATAATTTTTTGTATAATTCGCTATGCGTATGCAAGTACTAAGATTGTCTCACTTTGGTTTCGCTTTCATCGATAAATTTACCGATTTTTGTATGATGAATTAAGGGTGTGTGAAAATTTCCTGTTACTATATATTTTTATTACGATTATTTCGAGGCTCGCTTCATGGATTCAATACACACATCACACACGGCGCGAGAGAATCTGTATTTTTTATATATAAAAGAACAAAAAGAAATAAAAACTGAAAATCAAGACTTCTCGAAAAGTACAATTCAATCTCAACTCCACCTCAAAAAAACGTCTATTCGAGATTTGCTCGAGTTCCAGT
>UCQR01027253.1:52868-82155 GCA_900474235.1 Cecidostiba semifascia | reverse complement strand
CACACACACACACACACACACACACATACCAGCCGCTGCAATGACAGCATTTTTAGCGTCACTTTATTTTTCGTTATCCTTCGATCGTCGGTCAAAATGCAAATGAAGCAAATTGCACTTAGCGCATATAACAATAGCAGTAGTAGTAGCAGCAGCAGAACGATAGTCTTGGACGACGAGCGTGTATAATTGTAGTAGTGTATACGCCCGAGAGTCGCATCTCCTGAAGCTTACTCCCGGGGATTAAATGCTTAACATTTACGATCTTATTCGCTGTTAATTCTCGGTTCTCCTTGAACCGCTTTGCTGCGAGCGAGAGCGGAACTTAACCTTAAACATTAGGGAATCCAAGGACATTTGCATTTCATGCTTTGATTTAATTTATCCGATTCCGAGGCTATATACTGTTGCAGTTGTTACTAGCTTCTACTAGGTTCTTTCGCTGTGATTTCAATGTAGTGATACGGTTCGCTTCTAATTGAAAAGTTCAACATTATTTTTAGCGTTTTCATTCATTCACTGATAAAATGGGATGATACAATGATAAAATTGACTGTCACCAATGATTAGGTACTTGATTTTTACGAATAGCGCAACCTAATGAAAATTCTCCACGCTCCAACGTTAACCCTCGATCGCATCATTGAAAATTTCAGCGAAATTGTGCATTGGTACAACAGCAAACGTCAATTTCAAGAACGACAAACAGCAAATATTTGAAAAAGCAAGCAGCGCTTAATCCATCTCGATATCCCGGCTCTCTCTCTTTATCCATCCCTCCAGTCAAGCGTCTCTCTCTCTCTCTCTCTCTCTCTCTCTCTCTCTCTCTCTCTCTCTCTCTCTCTCTCTCTCTCTCTGCACCTATATACACACACCTCCACACCCCGCAGCTGCCAGCGACTGTACACCCACCCGCATCTCTCAGTCGATTTCAATTACAATGGAATAGAGACGGCGAAAATAAAAAGAGAGAAAGAGACAGACACACACATACACACACAGGCAGAAGAATCCAGTGCTGCTTCGTCAAAGGCTTTAACCTACTTATGCCTGATCCACATTCGAAGAGAAAAGGAGAGAAAAAAGGGCCAGCAGTGCTAATGCTCTTCCGTTAAAATTATATTAAAGTCGTCGCAGCAGACGTCGTCGAAGTGCATAACAACTAGTCCAGGGCATAGTAGGCAAGAATCCGGGTAAAGGCGCTCGACACAACCGGTGTACAACTGTTCTGCTGTGCCACTATATACTCTATATACGCGAGCGTAACGAATCTCTTGATCCGATTGTGGCTTTTAAAAACACACAGTCTTAGCGACTCGCCTTGGAATTGTATATACACCCAGTAGCAGCAGACGAAAAATAAAAAATAGAGAGCTCTGCCGTAGCTATGTGTATATATATATATGTATATACATAGCATATATACATGTATATATAAAAACACCGGGCGACGAATTTCCCTTTCCCTCACTAATTCCACGTTGGCGTGCAATCTTATCGAATACGAAGAATCGCGGGGGAGGCCGAGAAGCTCGCGCGCGCAGGGACTACTAGCACCTATCGATCCGTTTCTCTCTCCGGTGCTTTCTGTGTGTATGTGTGGGAGAGAGAAAGCGTGAGCTGTGCACGTGTAAACCCGGGGTTGCGAGCTGATGCTTCCTCGAGCTTAGCCTCCTCTCGTAGGGCTGCTGCTGCTTTTTGGATTCTCTCGCTTGTTCTCTCTGTGATGTTGTCGTTCCCTCTTTATGTCTCCTTGGCTCACAGATTTTTTTGGGGGTGGATGTTGTATTGTGTACCGCTTTTTTGGCTGGCTTGATTTCGGGGGGGTTGGCCTTTCTCGCTGTTCTTTGATGATGCGGTGTGTGTAATGTGTTCTTGTAATGGATAGCATTTTTTGGTTGTTTCGTATTTTTAGAATCTCGATGTAGGAGGATAGAGGAAAAAAAAAGAAGTTAAAAGCGAAGTATTTCAGGTAAAAGTAGACAATCCCACGTTAATAATTCAGTCTTTAAACGGGTAGCGTTTTATACTAAAATGCTCTCTCCAACCGCAACTTTATACTACTTTTATCGATTTGTTTCGTAGTGGTTTTGTAGAGATGTTTTATACGTAAGTATAGCATCTGTCAACACGTGACTATTATAAGAAAATTGTTGAAATCTCAATTAGACAGTAAACTTCAATGTAAACCAATTTGAGTAATAAGTATACCGGGATTTTTATACTAAAATTTATTGTTTTCTATAATATACCATCAGCGAAAATTGAAATTCAAATAAATTTGGCAGTGGTTACCGAATTTATTTGAAACCTTTTCTTCAATGCTCACAGATCATTTACTAGAACACACCTGAAAATTAGCAAACAAAAAAAAACAAAAAAAAAACCAAGCCCACTTACACAATTCCCTCGAAATCCCAACACAAAAACTTAATCTGTAACTACTCCGACATGAAAGCACGAAATCACCACTATTCTCAACTCCTTTCAATCAGCACCCGTAAACCTCGTAACAAACAGCCTCGCATACCTTTCCGCGCAGCTCAGTTAAAAAAGAAAAAAAAAAAGAAAGAAAGAAACTGTACGAGCGAGACACTTTAGCGATAATATACCTGCCGATACAATCAGTGCGTGACCTCGGCGTTACGTAATTCGCACCTCTCGCGTTTCCGCGTGTACATGTCTCTCCGTTTGAAAAAGCCCGCCCGCGCGCACAAGCCTTCCATATGATACCCATACCCCGGCACGCGGGCAAAAAAGGCAGGACCGGTCGCCGTGTAGTATATATATATATCGTGAGTTTTAACGGCGGAACGCCTGGCGAATATCATAGGCCTGTTACGCGCGTTATTGATAGTTCAGGATATCTTGTGCTGGAATATGGCTCTCGGGTTTTTAGGGGAAGGAGAGTTTGTTGGCTTTGTTTTATTTGTTGTTTATATTGGGGGTTTGTCTTTGATAAGTTTGTTGGATGTTTTGGAAATTTCAATGAAGTACTGCTATAATGAATTATTATAGATTGACAACAAACGATCCAATAAATTACTGCTTCCACAGAACCCGACATTTTTTACAACAACACTTACTGCGAACTCAAAATCCCCCTCTTAAAATTCCATTTCCACATTTTACCGAGCACAAAACACTTCAAAATTCCAATCCACAGTATAGCAACAGTCGACGACTAATCACCGTCGATTCTTTTGAACGAACCGCCGTTTCTCTCGATTCGCAAAAGCGGAATCATTTTCCACGCGTCGATTCCACGGACTACCGACCATATAAGGATATCACTCATATAATGCTCGACACACACGCGCACGCGCACACGTCACACACTTTCTGGAAATCGGCGATTATAGAGGAGAGAGAGAGAGATCGTTTCGCGTGAAAATAGCCGCTAAGCTCTCCTCGTCCCGATTTTAACGGCTGCAGTTTTGCTCGAGCTAGGTTTCGTTATACAATTAACGGCTGCTGCTTCGTTGCACAATCGGATGTAAGTACTGCTATGGGAAATGCAACTCTCGCGGATTGAATCGCTGCGGGGGAAAAGGGAATATACATATAGGAATGATTTATCGCGATGATGAATGCGGCGCAGATTAGGCCCCTGGGCTTTCAGAGTTCTGAGAGTTGAGAAGGATTTTTGATGAATAATTTAGCGGCGTTGTGTTGCGCCTTTCTCTGTGTGAGAGGGCTTAATTGTTTTTAACGGATTTAATAATGTGGGTTTCATATTGTAATGATATTAACCTTAATTTGATACTTTTTTCATATAGGGATATCGTAACAATCTCTGAAGGATTTGCATAAATTATAGGATTTTGTGCATCGCATGCAAAGCCGAGCTTTCATTTAAAAGTTTGCTTTGAATTGCGAAACCTTTTGAGGCATTTAAATTTTAATTACGTAATTTCTGAAGAGGATATTGATGAATATTTCTTTCTCTTTCAAGAGCTTATAGATGTTTTCTCTGTATAGTCTTCTGTAAAAAGAAAAACAGAAATTACACATCTTAAAAAAAATATTATGCGTTCCCATATAGATCACGAGCACTTTTTATATCTCTGATGCCGTCAAAACAAAAGTATATTATATGGAGTAAGCCACAGAGGCATTTTTTCGCGGTCTCAGCGCGACCCTTTCAATTGAGATTTATCGGTCAACTATTGCATCCCCCGAGGGCGTAAAAAATCTATTATGCAATTTATACGGCTGTCGGTGGGAAAGGCGTCGGCCGATAATATACTGCGAGACCCACGCGCGAAAAAAGTCAATGACACATTGCACATCGGCGTTGCGTATATATATATACCGTTATATACGTATCCGCGAACACACACATGCACACACTGGTATTTCGCTATATACTCTGGTCCCAAGGGCACGTAACCGGCGGCTGGTGTTTAATTAACAGATCGATTTTCATCCACGACGGAGAGGACAGAGAATAAGTTAGTGTATATAGATATCGAAGAGTGTGGAGCCAAGACTGCGGAAGGAGGGTAATTGGGAAAAGATTGAGTTGGGTCTTTAAATTTATTCTTGCATAAGACTCTATCTGCAGCCTACTCGTGCGCGAACTGGAGAGTTAAATGAAAAATTTTTATTATTCCGAGAAAAAAAAAGAAATTGTTGACCTAGATATACTCGGAAAATCCATGGTTAATTAGATTGCGAAATGCAAATTTGCTCGAGAGTTGGCGAAGAAAGCGTTGGGAAGAGAGCTTGGGTGTGAATTTTTGTTTTCCTCGACGCTAATTATCAGTAGAGAAGGAGAGGAGAAAACGTTTTCGCTGAAGTTGAAGCATCCGAGAGTAGTTAGAGCGCACTTGTTAGTCACCTGACACCTAGCTGCTATCTGCCCCTATTTTTGCAGTTGTCGGAGATAAAATGAAGAGTGTATTTTAAAGAAAAGTTGATATACACACTCAACGAAAATAAAAATCGTTACTTATATACACTCGATAAAAAATCCACGAACGACCAATCAAATCCTAATTACTGCTCTCTGCAGAAAGAGCTGCAGTATCTATTATTTAAAACTCGCTCTCTGTGTGTTCTCGGATTACACGGTGGTACTTTAGCGCAATTTTCGTACGTACTAATTCTGACGTGAAAGAGCAGGCGAATGATTAAAAGCAGCTGCAACGTCCAACTTTTATATCATCACGCGTATTAGTGCACATTCTTTTATGTAGGCTAAGTGAATTCTCCTCTCCAGGATGTCCTATATTTTTCGATCCATTATCGGACGACGGCTGCCGCAACTCTGTGAAAATTTAAACTTTGCCATAACTTTTAAACGAATATAAGCTTCCTTTCCTGCGATCACATGGAATTATACTTTCATCATGCTTCGAAAACTAGAATAAACAACTATTACATTAAAAATCTCTTCCCTCCTACAACTAATCGATAGTCCTGTAACACATCTCTACTCAAAGAAGATATATACTCACATCCTCTGCAACAACAACACTTTTATCTTAATCGTATAGGGGATTCGCTCAAGTGCTCGGACCACGTCTCTAATAATACGCCGTTGAATCTCATATATACACAACGAGGTCCACCTCCTCCACACACCGCAGAGCTTTCATTTCGCTCGAGCGTAACTCGCTATTCCTCCCTGGCGCGGCAGAAAGAAAAAGAAGAATCGCGTGCAGGCTGCCTCATGATTTTCTTTGCACGCGAGCGGAGGCGGCGACTAGCTATGCGCAAGAAGAACAACGTTAGGCTCTCTCTCTCTCTCTCTTTCATGCAAATCGGCTTAAGGTGTCCGGTCTTCAATGGAGCTCTCCCCGAGAGAGTATTTACCGTTTTCGAGCGACAGAGGATACACACATACACCTGCTGCTGTCTGCAAAAGCAGCAGCGCGTCGGAGCCTTAATCTGCTCTGATTCCGCTTCACACGGAAGGGAATTATACGCCCATTAAGCAATAATCCCTTTGCCGGACAACGACGACGACCAGCGACCGGTTCTCTTCTCTATATATATACATATATCTGTCTGCTCGTTAGCAATGCGCACGCTTACGCGAGCATTACACTCTCGTTTTGCCGCTGCATTTTTTAGCTGACGACAACGAGAAGGAGCTTGAATTTATCTTCTGTGCCGCTTGTCGTCGTCTGCTTCATCTTCTAGTTTTCGTATCTAGCCCTTGGTCCTTCTGTTTTTTGAGAGATTGCTTGGAATATTTTCTATGGCTTTGTTGAATATTATTCTGTATTTTTATTTTTTGTGTGGCCTCTATGCTAAACAGGGTTGACGTAAATTTTGTAACCAAGACGTGGTGTTTTATTCTCTTTCAAACGACGACGTCCTTTCACTGCTATTTCATACTTTTTCATTATCGATCAATGAATTCAGCGGCTGTTCAATGGGATCTATATATAGGACCAATTGATTCATGGTCTTTCGCGGGAGACGTAGATGCAGATCACGATCGCAATGACGTAATGACGCTGTGTATGTCTGGTGCAGCAATTGGAGTGCAACGAAGGGCAGCAGCGGCGTTATTCTAACCAGGTGTTACATGAATTCAATAGCACACTCGTTGCTGTTGTTGCCACATGCATATACTTATTTCGCGACGTTAACTGTTTTATAGCCTTTTATTTTCTTGAATTTCAGTTAAAAAGTAACTTAAAATTGAAATTTTTCAAAAAAAAAAAAAAAAAAACTCGTAATATATATTTTAAATTGAATTTTGGGAATCAAAATTAAAAAAAAATAAATAGCCGGCCTCTGAAATTTCCCAAGTGTTTTTACCCGCTATCTCCACATTTTAATAACGTTATGCTAAGCATTTAAAGCTGCGAACTCGCTAAAGAATCCAAAAAGTACAAGACAGTATACTATACAGCTCGCGCGCGCTCAGATGAGCCTGGAAGTTTAATTTTAATATCGCTATTTTAATTCTCCATATCGCGCTGAACTCTCCGGGCTTTTCCAAGTCATCTGGACTATTTCTTTTTGTAAAAAGCGTTCCAGTAGCGGCAGACAGTGCGCCGAGAGCTCATCTTCTTTTTTTCTCTCACCCTGGCATCGTCCGCATTTTTTATCCTGGAGGAAAAATTCCCATTCTTTCACTCATACCTTCCCCCCGCCCCTTCTTTGTCCCTGATTATCCTTCTGTCTGCTTCATCTGTATGCATGACCTACTCAAAACGTTATCGATTGAAAGGAGAGAAAATTATTGTTTATGCGTTGTATGCAGTGCAGTGATTAAATGCTTTTAAACTAGAGATAAACTGTAGTTTCAATAACTAATTTTTTATTTTTATTTATGTTACAGGTGAGTTTCAAAAATTGCTGTTACACTGAATCTTCCAGTTTACACGTAAGTTAGTAATACCCTGTTTACCTGTGATAAACGTCTTTTACGAAGAGTTTTTCAACAACCTTTTAGCTGCAATAAAACAGGAAATAATTTTGCTTTAAAAGTATTTTTATACGCCATAATATCTTACAAGTACATTGAGACATGTTTCATCGTGTCAGACTCATAACAAAGGTTGAAATTTGCTTTTAAAAGAAGTAGTTTAAAAGAAAGCTTCAAAACTTGAAAGAATCCGATGTTTTATTATATCGTTTATAAAGTTTTCTTTATATTTCCGTTTTATACTGCAAGTCAAAATAGAAGTTTCGAAGTAGTTTAAATAGAATTTTATAATCCTTTCAACCTTGACCTTGCATTTGATAGAAAGACCACGCTGTTATTTTTGGCAGTTTTAGTATATCACGGAAAGAGATAATGATCGAACGAAGTGTTTGCCTTTCTAAAATAGATCTTTATCTATTATTTATTGAGGCATAAAAACAGACGTCACATTTACTGAATTTTATAGTAAGTTGCCTGGTACTAATGTTAGATAATTATCGAGTTTTTTTTAACTTAATGCTTGTACAAAAGCAGACTGTTAGAATCAATGTGCTATTGTATTGGATTTGTCAGTACTTTCAATTGTGAAGGCTAAAAGATTGCAGCTTTGCGAATAGCAATCCAGTCATAATGAGACTAATAACAGCACTGGCTTAAGCCTCTAATTGTATTTCTTTCAACCTTTGGCGTGAAATCGTACATGCAAGTGAGCTCAGCCTTGCTTGTGAAGCCTGAGTGAACTGAATGTTCCAGTGGTATAAAATATTTTACATAAGCTACATTCTTCGTAATTTGCTGTAAAATTAGAATTGCGGTGTTAACGTGAATATTGTTAAGGTACTCGGTCCTCTCGTGAATATTGGAATTTGGCGAGAATTAATCTACAGTATTTGAAAATTCTATAGCTGCTCTATTATTAAATTTACGACTAACTGTTCAGCAAAATCAAATTTTTCTAATAGTTCTTTCGAACATTTACGTAATATATCCACTGCAATCACTACTCGTGCATCATTCATGACTATTATAATCATTATAATGTTCTTACTCTCCGAAAAAAGTTCTTTAAAAAGACTCTGAATTCCGCATGCGTAATAACGGCATCCTTGCAATGCAATCGTGCTAATTGTTTGAAAAGTTTAAAATTTTAATTACTTCTTGCCGTGGAGGAGGAGTTTCCTGACTGCGTCTATAAAAATGTACAAGAATTTTACATAACTTGAGTTTCCCGCGTTTTGTTGAAATAGTTATCGTTTTCTTCTTCTTGCGCGTTTCCTTCTCCGTATATTTTAGAAAACTTCAACTTATTATTATCCTGAAGTTAAAAATTCTTTCTGGTTTGAATAAAAATAAATTTTCAAGTCCTAATAGAAAATTTTGAATTTTGTTATCTATACACGGAAATACTTTTTAAAAGAGTACTTACTTTTTCCGATTTTCTCGTCTTAAATACCACTTGCATACATTCTGTTCAAAATGTATTCTATAGTTTTCGGTTCAGGTTGCAAACTCAAATTACAGTATGCATTTGCATAATTAGATAATCTGATATCTCATTGCATACATCCACTTTCTATTATCTATTAGATACTGAAGAATAATTGTTGAAACATTTGCAAAATTTGTAAATGCTAAGATAAAAAAAATTGTATTACGTTAAAAGTAGTTTTATTTCGTCGCCTGACTACTAGCGCAAAATTTCACAATTTATTACACACCGCGTACACGTCCTACACCAAAAAAAGAAAATCTTTCCATTCTCTTTTGAAAACCTCGAAGAAACAAGCGTCGAGTGAGAGTGGAAGAACAAAAACGAGCGAGCAGGAGAATGCCATTTACAGAAATGATTTCGAGCCGTAAAAGCTCTTCTATCTTTGTTAAAGAAGTGCAAAAGGGAGAAGATAAAGACTGCAGTGTGTAGGGGTCAGGCCGACCATGAAGGATATAGCATTTTTGAAAATTTGATATACTACTTGCAGGATTTTCTACGTCCAGGATCATATTGTGTCTGGCATAATTATTGTGAAATGCATTTGGTTGGAATTAGTTTGCTTTGACTACTAAAAACTGAATTAAAAAAAAAAAAGTTTTCATTTTTAAATCAGTTCAAAATTGCTACAATAGCTTTTAAAAAAAATCGTACAACACCTCAAATAAAAAATCGTATAATCAGAACATTTACCCCGCTCAAGAAACACGCACACACAGACACACACCGGCGATAGTACAACCCAAAAAAGCCGTTCCAAGCCAAATATTGATTCGAAAGCAGTATACAGCGTGTAGAGAGCGGCACAAAGCTGTACACACACTAAACCTCGAGTAAAACACGCCTAATAAATTCATTAACGCTCACAGGTTGTGTGCGTCTCCGAAAAAAGCTCACGTTCTATATATATAGAGAGAGAGAGGAGAATTATGGGCGAGGTTTGTGTGTGCGTGTGGAGGAGGTCGATTTGGGAAAAAAATTCTAGGACGACGGGAAGCAGCAGTAGCGCCGGCGGCGGGTGCAACGCTCTAGCGCAACGCAAGCCGATCAATACCCCACCTACTCGCGCTGCCGGCGCATGAATGAACCTCACCTTATACTACTACTACTACTCACTGCTGCTGCTGCTGCTACTGCTAGCCTGCGCTGCTGCTGTCCCCCTGTAGCGCCTATTTCTTCTTTTCGTGCGTGTGTGCTGTGCTGCACGCGAGTCTTGATGTGCATGTTTCGTGGGGGTGTTGGGGTATTGTGACGGGTTAGGGTGACTGTCGGGTGTCGGTTAGGTGGGGTCAGGTTTTAGGGAGTAATGCGATTTTATTGCGCGGTGGTTTTTCGGATGGATTAAAAATTTATGATGAATTTGTTGGGTTGAAAAGGGATTGTGGATGGTGAGTCTTGTTTATTGAATTATCGAGTTACTGGGTATTATAAGAAACAAAGACGGATCTTGTTCTTAACACAGTTATTAAATCGATAGATAGGGCATCGGGTTCGTGTAGATTTATGACCGTCCCTTTCTTTCGAGAGTGTATTTACTTTTATATCCCAGACTTATTCCAGCGCAACGAAACAATAGATTCAATTTTTCTTTCTTAACAGATTATTTTACGTTAAAAAAATGTAGATTAATATTTTCCAAAAAGAAAGACTTTATAAATAAAAAAATGTTCCCTAAATTCTACAAAGGGCATAATCCCATCCTTTGTCCTCTAAAATTTTCTATACCCTTCGTAATCCACAAAAGAGGCCTCGGAGGCGGACACACAGCCATATTCCATTTTCCAAAATACAAACTTAATAAAACCAAGAGCCCTCTCCAACTCTCGTTTAAAAAAAAAATTAATTTCACGTCCCTCTCTCAGTTTACTTAAGCTTCCGAGCGCGTAATATCCGCAACTTTGCGAGTAGTTCCGCCGCGGAAATTTGCCGGTTCTCTCCGAACAGTGAAACAATATAACAACCGTAATCCTTGTTTTCGCAAGGATTCCCAACTCTCTCGTCGCGTCTACAACTACTATATTGATTTCGGCTATTCAGTTTTCATATTCAGATAAAATCTCGCGCAATTCTCGTATACACATATAAGACCGTCTTTGACCATCAGGTCGTCATGACACACACGAGTGGTCGACGAGACGTCGACTATACTATGCCTGTACATGTGGGAGTATAGTGCGTACTCCCAGAGCTCTGTCCACTTGAGCCCGGGGCTGCTGCGCTCGAGTGCTGCAGCAGCAGCAGCCTCGTCTCTGCAGAACTTGGTATATGGCTGTATATATGTATATATATAAGAGCTGAGGAAGCGAGAGAGTGAAACAGCCGGGCAGATAAGGACGCCTGGAGAATAAATGAGATGCGGAGCGAGAGCGAGAGAGAGAGAGTAAGGGATTTAAAGAGGGATAGAGTTGAGTTGAGGGATGAAAGACTCTGCACTAAGTGAATGAGTCTGCAGAGGAGGGATAGAGTTAATAGAGGTTATGGGGGTTGTTGTGGGATGGTACTGATTGTTTACTGGTCAAGAGTGCTGGAGTGGAATTGTTTGTTTGCGTTGAAAATTTGTGTAATTCAGTTATTTTAATTCATCGAGCTTGTGTGTAGTTTTCGTAATTGAATTGACTTTACGAGTTTTATCATTCGCAGTTTTAAATATAAGATACGACGTCACGACTTTAAATAGCTTTCGTTTCATACATATGCAACATGTAGAACAGAGATAACATCCAGACCAGATTAATTCAATTACCGCAAAAACCATTTCATAGCCGTATTTCTACAAAGTTCTAAATTTCTCTTCCAACGTATATCCCCTTCATTAGAATTCACACTTCTGCTAACGAACTAAAATACCATCGCGCAAGAAAGAGTAATCCCATATCACATTATAATTTTTGATAATACCTTCACTCATCCTCGAGAGAAAAAAAAGAGAAGATCAAATTCATCATATCAATACCAGAGTTTCCAGCAACAGGTGCCTCTCGCAATCCTTTCCTCGAGCGAGCTATCATAGTAATTGCTTTAAATTCGCTCTAGATCCATCTCTCGTGTGAGGCACTCATTTTTTTTTTACTCCAACCACCTTTGGCTTCATTATCATATGGAAAGTTTGCTGAAAACGCCCGGCTTCGTGCAAAAGCATTAGTTCGCGAGTTTCCGCGGAATCTCCGCGCTATAAATTCCGGCAACTATATACTATACTGCGCTGGTATATACCTATAGTGGAAACTTGTGTACGGGTCTCGTGAAAAGCGTTTACTCTGATATTTCCGGGACGTTCCTGAGCTTTATTGCTCCTTTTACGACGCCTCAAGAGAGAGAACCGGTTCGTTTAGACTTACCGATTGCAGTGTGTGTATAAGCGATTTTCAATTTTTTAACGACGAAGATGATGGATGAATACTTGACGGGTCACATCTGCATGAGTATATATAGTGGAGCGTTGAAATGTAGAGTCGTTTGGTTGGCAGGAAATTGGATGGTTTTGGAATATATATTCGTGTACATATAGGATTCTGATGGATATCTTTCCTATAACCGAGGTGCGCAAAATTCGATTTTGCGCACTATTGTAAAATAAATTTTCAATTATACAAGCTCATGAATAAATGAAACGGTGACGGAACATATGCAAGAAAAAATTTCTTTAAATTATACACCGACTAGTTGGGGACATACATGGATTTTCATTAACTCTTGAATGTAAATATTTCAGCTCTAAACTCCGCTTCCTCAATAAATCCATTACCTCAAGCAATTCCGACCAAATAACTCAATGCATACGTAGTATTACACACAGAGTGTATCTCTCCCTTCACGTGCCCCTATCAATTTCCCATCAGGACATCAAGACACACACACACACACACACATATATCGACTCGACAGGTAACCCAATCTACACAGACACTCTATAGTAGCTCCTCAACCTCCTTATATACCTACTCCACTATATGTACACACATAGTATCTCTCTCTCTCTCTCTGTCTGTCTCTCTCACTCACTACAGATAAAGCGATCTGCAGCTATAATAGTGTCGTGCGATTTCTCTCCGGTACAACGTCGAGCGCGATAAAAAAAAAAAGCGAGCCGGTAGCAGCGCATATATACGACTCTTTCAGTTTCCAATTACGCGTACGCGACGGAACTGCCGACGAGCGGCGAGTTACGCAAGCTTCGGATGCAGCACGTGGAGTGAA
Organism: Cecidostiba semifascia; assembly: GCA_900474235.1. NCBI lineage: Eukaryota > Metazoa > Arthropoda > Insecta > Hymenoptera > Pteromalidae > Cecidostiba > Cecidostiba semifascia. Next base: position 69,079 of record UCQR01027253.1, on the reverse strand, counting down.
GGAGTGCAGAGAAAAAAAAAATAGGTGCAGGCGCGAACGTAAGTGAAGTATAATTGCGGCTTGTCACGCTGATGCGAATTACGAGCGAAGCTTCTCGGAAGAAGAAGCTGCTGTTTCTTTTTCGATGGCGTATATTATTATTAAAGTAATTTTCGGCACTGCTGAGTCTATATACTATAGTACTTACAGTATGCCAGACGATCGATCCTATAAAAGCGCGCGACTAATCGGCCTCTAGCCAATTATCGTTAACATTGATTCTTTATATAGGATTGTTCAATAGCGCGTGAAGACTTTGCGCAACAGGCGCTATATAGAGCATGCAGATTATTGCGCGAGAATGAGAGAGAGAGAAGGATTTCCTCCTGAGCTACAGCAGCGTCAGCGAAAAGTGTCGTCGTCGACGCTCGATATGCCTCTACTTATGCTTACTTACTCGGGCTCAACGAGTGCGCTACTCTTGCCAGGCCGCATAAGTAAATTGTGGCTTTCGACGACGGCGGAACGACGACGAGGAATTAAGTTGTTAAGTTGGCTGATTTAATGGATCGACGAGAGATGCTTTAAGTGATGTGGTTGTTGTTGTTATGCTTGTGTGTGTGTTGATGATTTTTCAAGTAAAGTTTGTATAGAAATTGTTTACAAGAGTATGAGTAAAAAATCTTTTTATGAAGCATCAGGTGTGCAGGCTCAGGTTATATTAATATATTACAACGTCGCTTTTAATATATGCAGCGATAACGCTAATTGAAATAATCAGCAGCAGGACACGCACAGATATAATATACATTCTATATACGGTGAACATATAGATAGCGACTTTATATTGCGCCCACAATATCTTCATCGTTATTCAAAGCACACATTGATATTCAAATCTTGTCGTCGTCCATAGAGAGGCTGAGCTCAACTCGAGACACTAAAAATATCCGGAACAGTATTTCTGCAGCGTCGCATAAAATCCGCATTAGCATAATCATTGTATGTAGATAATGATAGTTTTGCTTCCTGAAGTATCCAATAAAGTTCACAGTTTATCCGTTGGACTTTAAGAACAGGCTTCGCGTGTGATTTGTATACGCTATAATGAAGACGATTATACATACGTATCGAGTATAAAATCGTTATATATTATTACCTCGTCGTACACAACTCTATATACTCTACGTATATAACGACCACCTCAGTTCAGCCAATCATCCGTCAAATATATAAAAAGATAAAACCCAGGAAATTTCCTCTCAGAGCATCATCATCACCAAAGGCTCCGGAGAAAGAAGAAGAAGACCAACAGAGAAGCGTCGGAAAAATAATCTCCAGGGCGATCCTTGATTAAAGACGAAAAAGGAAGTCGTCGTGGAGTTGTTTTTTTTTCTCTCTCTCTCTAGCTCTTTCTTTCTCTTAACGCATTTCGAGCATTGACGTCAAAGAAAGTGCCGCCGAGAGTAACTCGCGAGAATTCGAAAGTTTCCCTAGCCGGGTATTCCAGGCCCGTGCACTGCACACACACACTTTAGTTTCATAAGTTTCCCGTCCCGGGAACTGCTGCTGCTGGTATCGCGCGCTTATTACGTTTATCAATAATTAGATACGAGAGAGGGGGGAGGTAGACTTTCGTAGCTGTTACTGCTGCTGCTCTGGGACTTTGATCGGGGATGCCATGTTCTTCTTATGGTTTCCCCCATTTCTTTTAATCAGAATATCGAGGTTCTTTTTCATTGAATAAGTTTTGTGTTTTGCGAACGTATATATAGGACGAATGCTATTTATTATACCGGTGACATAATTCGAGTCTTTATAGCGATGATAATGTGCGCTTGATTATAACGGCTGATGCAGGATTAATTAGCAGCTGCGCGCGTTACGGTTTCCAATATTATGCGATTAGTCACGTGATTACATATATAGCCGTATGTGCATTGATTGCACTGCATGTATATAAGTATATTTAATGTGCCTTCAATTCACAATTTCGAAACAGTAGTCAACGCAAACACCATGTAGTAACGCGTATTTTCTTTCCTTAAACACCAGACTTATTAATTCCCTGTCTTCAACCACACGCGGCTACTTTGTGTCTTACTTGTTTGTCTTTCTCCGGTGGTACACGTTTCGAGAGAGCAGCATGCATTGTATGCATCAACCCTCCAGTGGTTTACTGTATCCACATCATATTGACTTACGCAAGTCGAGCTCTGCACATTGTCTTCCGCCAACTGAAGTTCAAACGATGCTTTCTGTAGCACTTTTGGAACGAGAATAATACATAATATATATGTATGTATAAAAGATAACAAGGTTGGCACGACTTTTTCATTGGAAATTGTGGAATGGAAGTTTACATTGTGGAGAGTAAATAATGTATGGTGTGTGAAGAAATGTGAATTTTCCAGACTATAATGACTTCAATTCAAAGCTTGATATGATTGTAAATTGCAATATGATTCGGTAGGAACTGAAAAGACTTGTAGGATTAAATCTCGCCTTTTCATAAACTTGAAAGAAACCTCGTCGCGCGCGAGTCACGAGCCGTTTCAAAAGCGAAAAAAATCCGTTTAGTTCAGTGGGTTTCTGCGGCGCTGCATAATGGATTCAATAGCTTCTATAAGTTTGTATATCAACAGGTGACTCTTATGACATCCAATAACGTACTTATAGTTTCAACGTCTTTATTTTTCACGAACGTAGTATATATTGCTGAAACGTAAAGTTCTCTCTTTTTCTCTTTTCCTACGTGTATACCATAGATGTATGGCATATTTATCATCCCAGATAATGACTGTCACATCTGCAAGCCACACAATTTATGACGTGCTTTATACTTTTTTTTGCATCGGTTGGATCTATATATACACGTTATCGTTTGGTACAGAGGTTGCGTAATATCGTTCAGAGATTTATCAAAGAGTATAAAACTTCGCCAAATGGAAATATTTAATAACGCTCTTTTTGATTGCATTGATATAAAATCGTTACTTATCTGATCATAACGAGCGATTATTTAATTTTCCGGTGACTCGTCAGAGAGGTGGCATATCCCATTAAATTTTCGGCGATTAATTAATTTATTATCAGTAAAATCAGATCATCCCAGTGTCGTGTTAATTATAGTAAAACGCGTGGCTATCTTTTTATAATTTCTTTCATCACATATATAGCAATAAGCAATTTTCAATTAAATTTTCCTCGCTCTCTAATTTCAATTTCGAACACCGCGCGAAAACTAATCCGGTACAAATTTTACGAGAGCCGTATTTCGCGATAAAATTTCAATTTCGCACAATAACCACCACGAAAACAAAACCGAATTAAATTCCTGCGCCACACGCGCACCGAAATAACAACCCCGTCGAATCTTTCTCTTTCTCGCATAATACGACAAGCAACAGCCGTACTTCCCCCTGAACACGTCACTGATCTTCTACTGCACATATCTCGCGCGAAGAAACCGAAAAAGAAGAAGAAGAAGAAGAAAAGTCTCACCCGGAAAAAGCATTCTTCTGGGACATAAATAAAGCAACCGGTGTGTGGATATAGCAGCGGAAAGGCGCGGAGATTGTGCGAGTATAGAGAAAACCTGACGCCATTGTATAATGCAATCGATTCCGCGGATTTTAGACGTGCCTCTCTCTCTCTTGACTTTCCTGGTTTCTTAAGTCGGGATATAAGAGAGCTGATGCTGGTGCTTATGTGAGAGGGATACTCTATATATGTAATACACTATATACTGCAGTTCTTTTATGTCGAGCCGTCAAAGGGACTTATTAAGGCTACATCCGCGTTTGTCGTCGACGTCGTCGTCGTCGCGGCTAATCGGCTGCACTGATTGCTCGGGTTGACGCAGAGAGAGACTGCACCCCTTGGCTTTATATTTTCCTTTGTCTTGCTTTATGGCTTGTGAAAAGTTGTATATATAAACACAGTTGCGTGTGAGATGTCTTGGAGAGGGAGACTAGCTGATTGCTCGAGTTAAGTGCTAATTATATTTAAACGCCTGATGTCTGCTGTCGTTATTGATCAGGATATTGCGAATGGTTTCATTAGGAGGATACTATAGTATACGTTTTTATTATTGCTTTAAAATATATGAAATATGATGTTTTTTCGAGGACACAGCTCTTTCGTAACCCAAAAAAGTTGATGATTAAAGATAATTTTCAACATAAAGTATCATTCCTCGCCAATAAATTAATATAAAGTTAATTATAAGGAATTCAGATATGCCTGACAAACAATTTCATTAACACTCGTCAAACATCAAACCCCAAAACTCGTCTCTCCACACACAAAAGCGTATATAATTTCTCGCAGTAAACTCTCGTCCTGATGCACCAACATCAAGCATCTCGTCTTCTATAAGCTTCGCTCTAAAATTAACCATCAACTCAATTAGCAAATTTGAAATCGAGCCCCTGTCCAGAGAGACGAAGAAGCTTCGCGAACAATAGACATCACTACGCACACGTAGACAGGACGACGAACCGTCGAGAGATGGACAAGGCAGCAGCAGCAGCAGCAAAGGACGAGGAGGAAGCACAGTGCACAGCAGAGAGAACGTCAATAAACGAAACTCGATCCGTTCAAACAGACTTGAAGGAGCTTCTATATAGCTTCTACAACTCTCTGTCTCCCCTGGTAAACGACGAAATAAGTGACCGACTCTCCCTCCACATGACAGAGAGAGAGAGAGAGAGCAGAGAGAGAGTCGTGTATACTCAAAAGTGCACGAGAGGTGTATGTATATAGTGTGGGACGAAAAACGAGAGTTGAAGATTAAAAAAGAGAAGGAGAAGCCATTGTGCTGCTAGAGCCATTATGCGAAGAAAGGAAGCTCTTTGTCGCAGTGGGTGATTTTTTTTTTTTAATTGAGAAATAAATGTAACATAGGGTGTGTCGTGTGCAGTTTTAAAATCAGGCAAGACATGAGAATTATTTATTGATACTGTACACCAACATCATCGACAAAAAAATTTCACACCTCATATATCTTTGATACAATAGAGGGTGAACCAACCTATACCCCCGTCACAAAGCTGTATATGTATAATACTAACCGAGATCGAGCGTAGCAATTACAGCGATACGATCACAATTACGCGCCCGTATCATCGCTGCACTACTATAAAAGAGAGCGAAAATCTCCGACGAATAACGAGCTCCTTTTCTCTCTTCATGCAGTTATACTGCTGCTGTGAATTGAATCTTTCTTCTTAGGGCTCCACAGAGGCGTTGGCTTCTCTCTCTCTCTCTCTCGCCCACACGCATCAGCTTTCTCTCGATGGGAGATCGATGTCGATTGTTCGATTTCCCGCTGACAAAACGCAACGAGTCGTTGTCGTTTATTATTACTATCTCGTCGTGGTGTGTGTGTGACTTGTTACACGAGTTTTTGTTTGTATACGTGTGAAACGTCGTCGCGATAATTCTTTTCTTTTCGTGTAACAATTCGAGCTTTTTTTTTTTGTAGTAGATCAATTCAGCTCGCGGCTAATGGAAGATTAACGCGTGTTTGAAGTAAAGAAATCAATTGCCCTCTATACACCGGCAATAGCATCCATCAGTATAAGAGAGCTCTTTTTATTCCGGTGACGATCAACTTTTTTTCTCCCCGTCGCATTCGTTTCTTCGTCGCCCTCCAGCACGATGACCGCTGTGTGTCTCTTTCTCTGTATATATACACATCATTCGATACCTAATTTTAACCTTCTATTTGCGGTTCGTGACAGCATTGATCATCGACGTTTCTTTAAAAAAAATTGAACTTTTCGCTCACCGCCACGTGTATACACGAAATCGAATGCAACGTTATTTTCGCTCTCTTCAGTAGAATGTACGTCTCTCTGCAACAATGTCTTTGTGCGGTGTGGTATATATACCGTTCTAAACTTAGAAAGAAAACGTCGAGGTCAAGCGTTTATCCAAACACAATAATTTTTCTCCTCAAAGAATACGTACATACAAAGCGCGCGACTTTCTAAAATCTCACGCGAAAATTATTTATTACCTATATAAGAGCTGCCTACGTGTGTGTCGTATATTATTATATTTCAAAATCGACGCCGTTACGCGCTAACCAAACACGCGCAAACTCGCCGTATGTATATGCATAAGAGAGACTTTTTCGCGCTTAGCGATTAATTTCAAACGGACACATACGTGTATATACAGTATATGCAACGGACTGCAGTCGTGTGTGGGAATCGCGTTTAAAATTCTCTCGAGCTGCGGCTTCTAACGAGACTATTAATGCGCGAGTGTGTTAAAGCTCTATTCTCACCAGTCGACACTATACTTGGGAACGTCGCTTTTTTTTCTAGGGGTATAATGAAACGGTTTATTATACTCGCGAATAACGATTCTACATTCGTTTATTTTTTTGCAAAAATATAGTAATATCCACATCAGTTGAGTTGCACGTGCGTTTCGATAACGAGAGAGATTTTCCGCGAATCGAGGCTGGTATACGTTATCGTTCTGAAATTGATAATAAATTCTCGAGCTTCTACTAATTGACACTACCTTCGTTGGAGAGACGTCAATTTTCGCTAGTCGGCTTTTAGATTGCGTGTATACCTGTATATATACGTTTGGAAAGATCGACCTACGCAATACCTGACGATGATAATTAACTATGCCGTTGAGGGTTACGACGGCTCTGCGAACTAATGTGGCTCGATCATCTTGAATATATTTTTACTTCGGAGAAAATGTTTTCGTTTGCATCGGAAGTTTATACTTTATTTTGAAAGTAAAAATTTAAAACGAAATGATTTGACGCTATCAAGCCATTCGCCATCAGAAAAAAATGTCAACATTTGCCAAATGAACGATATATCGTATACCAGAGAGAAGATAAAATTATTGTAGCATTAGGCAGGTAAATTTTAACTTTGACCGAAGATAAAAGAAGCTTCTTTAAAAAAAAAAGTCGTTCATACATCACAGCACCGCAAAACCTTAAGCACAGCATCATAATTACCGTCATCTCCAAGCAGCACCATAACCCCAGCCATCATCACCCTCTCTAACAATCGCACGAAGAGAAGAGAAAAAAGGTCCCCGGAAAAGCTCACCACCGTACCGCACCACGACGAGCGTCTTTGGCTCTCTCGTAAGTAGGTCAGCGTTTAGCTCGAACGACGCCGTATAAAGGCCATGATCCGGCTCATTTCTCTGGCTCCTTCTCGCATTCCTGAAAATCCCTGGTTTTATATAGGTGTGAAGCTTCAGACATACACAGAGAGAGAGAGAGAGAGAGAGAGAGAGAGAGGGAAAACAACCCGAGGTATTGTGCAGCGTTGTTGCGCTGCGGACGATCATCGTCGAGGATAATGACTCTTTGTTTGCGGTATGCTGTTGCTGGACTTCTTTTGGAAGTGTCTCGGCGTTTTTCACGACGGCTGTGATGCTCATCGCACGAAAGACGCTCGTTATTGTGTGGGGATGTGTTTCGAGGTTTATTGTATAGGAGAGGATAGGAGGGTGAGATTATATTGCTGCTGCAGTGAGAATTGCTGATTTTTTTGGTATATATATAAGGGAGGGATATGGGAATTTGGAGGTGTCCGTAAATGGTTTTGGTAATTTGCGGTGTGTTTCGGGGGTGTTTAAGAATCGTGGAACTATAAAAATGCCTTTTTATTAATATTAATTATTTATATAAATTCATTATCACTGCGATCTTATCCCCAATAAAATTGAAAATTTTTTTAATTTTCTCAAAAACCATAGAAACGAATCTGATGAATTGCTCGGAGAAAAAAGACACCCTGGGTGTGCGGTCTGGGAGCATGCGTAATCAGCCGTATGCATATGCAGTATATCATCGCCAAGCCATACAAGTAGCCGTAAAACGAAACAGTTATGGACTGGCCTCTGTGGCCTTTCCCCCACTGTTCGAACCTTCCGACTCTTTTGGTCTCTGGCTACCGGCGATAGGTGGCGTATTGTCATTTTCCTATTTCCCCAATCACAATCTGCGTACCGAATTCATATATAGCAGTCTGCCGTCTATGCAAGAACAGCCTTGTTAATCCCATACTGCTTGGGCCGCTCATGCTATAACCGCCTGAGCCTATATCCGCGTAGTAAATAAAAAAAAAAATTGAAGATGAGAAAATATTTATGTTATACTCACCATTATAAGCAACCTATATATATATATACAATATATTATGCCCAGCATATAAAAATTTCTAATTCAAAGTATCCATCCTCTGTTACAGGAATTCTCACAGCTGACGAAAGAACTGACGACGGCTCGAGAAAGCATCCTCGAGAAGGAGGAAGAGATCTCGGAGCTCAAGGCGGAGCGCAACAACACGAGGGTAAGCTTCTGTATATAGCGTTGCAACGACACAATAATCGCTCTGTCGCTAATTGCTCGCTTCTTCCGGTCTCTCTCTCTCTCTGATTTATCGTCCGCCACTGATTTATATGCGCCTTGAAATTTCGCTAGGAGCAACAAGTCGACTCTCCGTTTTAGCTGAAACTTCGAATGAATTGAATCGTGATGCGAGGAATTTGTTGTTGAACTCGGCTTAATGGATTATGAAAAGCCTGCATAATTATACGACGGTTTAATGACCCCTTATAGTCGTTGAGAGCAATTTGGAGTCCTAATTTGCTTATCCGTTTTAAAAGCGTGAGACACGTTCTCTGATGACGATTATGTGCATCTTGATTTTTAAAAAAAGAAGATAATTCTGATACTTGTATAATAAATCGAAGCTGATGGAATCGCACCTATATACAGCTTTGCAAAATGATCGTCGATAAACTCAGTTGTAAGAGTGAGTCGCAGCTTCATTGTATGTCGGACTAAGATAATTTCGCGCTGGCTCAAAACTAGTTCATTGATAAAAGCTGTGCATTTATAGAGAAAAGTATCGGCGCTTCGTGTGTTGAATAGTCCCAAGCGTTCGAAAGCATCTCGTGAATTGTCAAAGAAAATATGAACTGGGTTATATACGTTGCTATGTTATTCTTGAAAAGTATATATTTGAACTTTGATATGATTATTAAACGACGTACAGAAGAAGTATATACGTCAATCCAATGTTCACGTAACGTAAATCTCTTTTGTAATAAAAGTAGAAACTTTCTTTTTTTTTTTTTTTATTAAATTCAATTGAGATTGAGAACGAAAGGTCTTGTATGAAATTCACAATTTAATCAGAGCGAGAGAGAAATCTTTTTCCTTGGAAGGATAATTTTTTTTTTCAAAAATATAATACAAATCCAATTTATTATTGCAGCTCCTACTGGAACACCTGGAATGCCTGGTATCGAGGCACGAGCGATCGCTGAGGATGACCGTGGTGAAACGTCAGGCGGCCGCGCAATCGGGAGTCTCCTCCGAAGTCGAAGTGCTCAAAGCCCTAAAGAGCCTCTTTGAACATCACAAGGCTTTGGACGAGAAGGTATACACCTATACGTGCTTCTTCTTCTCAACGAGCAACAAGCAGCGACTATACTGCATTCTTGTATACTCGAAGGGATATATGTATATAATGCGGAAGTGGTAGTAGTAATCGATGGAATGCGTTCTTCCTTATATAATGCAATTTTTAAGCAGAGGAATGTAGATTTTATGACTTTTTTTAGCTTTATTGGAAATTCGAAGGGTCGGAAGCTCGCGAAGTATTTAGTGCTGGGAAGGGAATGCTCCCTCTCTCTCTCTCTCTCTCTCTTTCTCGAGAACGCGAATTCTGGGTCGTCTATTTTCATGAGAGAATCTGGAATGGTGTTTATTTCTAGAATTCGGTTACACTATATACATCTCATGTGCTTCAAGTGTACTTGGATCTTGTCATACTTAATAAACTAACTTTCAATAGACGTTGATTGCATAGAAATTAACTTGAGATATATGACAAATCATGGCAATTTTGTAATTCGAACTCTGTGTCTTTCAGGTACGCGAAAGATTGCGCGTCGCTCTCGAGAGGAATACTAGCCTGGAGGAGGAACTCGCCCATACCAAAGAAGAGGTAAGGAATGACTAGTGCATATATACGGGTCAAGAAGTCGTCGTCGTCGCCGTCGTCGCTTCGTTATAACCGAGACTCGCACTCGTGGAAACGAGAATTACGTCTGGCCCTTAATGAAGCGCACAAAGCGCTGGATAAAGACGCGAAAACAAATTCGAGGATATGTGCATACATGTATCACGTGTTTTCTTTTTTATTCGAAGCTACTGGAATGCAGATAAAGAACAAGCGCAAGAGTATTATTATATATAAAATAGTTATAGCAAAAAGAGTCATTGTGAAGTAAGAGTTGATGATCTTTGCAAGGATGGATTTGCGCAAGCCAGACTATCCCGTGGAGTTGGTTTTTACGACAGGAGCTAATTGCCCGGGAAAAAATGTATACATCAAGTCTATCCGCGCAATAGCCTTGAGGTGATTTATGCCGTGACTGATGAATTTTGATTTTGAAGAATGCGACCGGTGTCGGTTATATCGCGTCGATGAGATTGATTATGCGCGTTAAGTATTTTATGGCTGAAGTTTATGTGTTATCAGGCAATTGAATCTTTGAAAAAAATGCTTAGAAACATTGTGTCCTCGAATTTGTGCGAGGAAAGCAATTTAAGAAATGTCATTATCTAGCGCTTGTTTAGTTGATTTCTTCCCCTGGGGTGGATAAATTTTACGAGGGCTATTAACGCTGATTCAATTTATATACTCTGCGCTGTCAATGGATTAAGTGCTCTGATCAGGAGTCGTTAGTTTGAAAAAACGTTTTTCATTACTTTCGCCAAACTATCAAAGCCGTAACTTTTTTGTTCAAAAGCTCCAACTCGTATTATAAAAAGTCGACCTAAAACGAAATCTTAAAAAATAAACTCTCTCCGATATAATAAAAGTACATCGAACAATTCTGACACAAGGGACTCTATTTTTGTTCCCGTAGCTTCAGCAGTACAAGGTGAGCGGTCATGCGCCGAAATCCCTGGACGATCGACCTAAGGAAAACGGCCAGGCGGAAGACAGCAACCAACAGCAGCAGCAGCAGCAACAGCAGAACAAGGTAAATCCTGCGCGCCGAAGCATCACCTGCGCTCTATACATAAACCGTCGAGATGCGGAACACACATCATGTTATATATAAGCGAGAGAGATATGTATGTGTGTGTGTATGACAGAGGTGACGGTGTCGCGGTCTTTGCGACCCCGCATCGATCACATCAACACGTGCCGTATATACATATGTATAACTATGTACCTGTCTGTAGTGTTGTTTCTTTTTTATTTCTTTTTTTTAGTATACATCCATTATAATTATACTTATGTATACTTGGTTACAATACATATGTATGAGATGCATCCTATATCATGGTTCTATCAGACTGACGCATGACCATGTTTTTTAGCGGTGCAATAATTAATTTTTTACTAAGAATTATCATTTAAAAAAAATTGTATAAGAAACACTGCTAGAAAGTATGGTAATATCGAATGGATTTTTCGTCCGGTGCATGAATCTATCACCACACCATGTATACTCTTTACATACCGTTTGCTCTCTCTCTCTCTCTCTCTCTCTCCCGCCTTCGAGCGAATTCCGATTTCCTCATTAATATTTATGGGAATGCATATATACATATAGTGTGAGTCGTTGCTAGCCGACGATAATCGTCCGTGATTATTTTTATTATTGAATCTGTATAAGCGTTTCGCATTTTACTGTGTGACACTCTATTGTGTTGTATATTGTATTGTAAACCACACACACAACACACAAGAATTGTTTTATACCTTTTCTCTATCTCTATCTTTCTCTTCAAATACTAACTCTTCTTGCTCTTACGTCAGTTGTAATAATAACAACACAAAAGGACAATTACAAATGGGTGTCGGCGTCCATACGCATTCAAATGTAAAGCAAACAAGGAAGTGCGGTATATATAGAGACTCGAAATACCTGCTGTACATCACTTCATTGACCGTAGCGTTTGAAAGCGAGCATAAGCTTCCTTTTGATTTTGAAAATAAAAAGCGCGCGAGGGCAACGTACTGGGATCGCGTTGGAGTCGCACAGACACATAAGTATATTATGAGCTACTCGTGATACGGCCTTAACATTGAAACGCTTCTTAAATGCTTCTGCTATGTATATGTCATGCGGTATATCGTAGTTCTCTTACTGCTCATTACACGTTTCTCTCTCCCGAAGCATCAATTCACTCGTCATCGTTCGTGTTCCATGCATGAATTTGCATTTTGCGGTCACGATATCGAGATATAGTATCGTACACCCAGTGGTTATCAATCCCAACGATAATGTAGCCACTCGGAATAAAATCTCTGAATGTTTTCTAATCGTTGAATACGATTGCATTATTTCTTTTTAAATCATCTAACCATCGATGTAAAATCCCATCAAACATCACGTAGTCTCATCTCGTATAATCAGCTAAAAAAGTAACCCCCATCGCTATTAAAACCCCGCAAAGTGTCTCAAAAAACCTCGAGCCACCTAAAAAGAGATCAAGGGTCCATACTATAAACCGCGATAAAAAGAAAGAAAGGGATTGTAATCGCGAGTCTCCGAGACAATCTTTCATATGACGTGTTCTGTGCCATATGGGCTGACAGCCGAGTCCAGCCGAGCATCAGACGACGCCGAGCCCGGCTTTCCAACATCAACATCAGCATGAGACACAAAGAGATACACCGTCCAGCCGACTGAGCAACGGTGCACTGGACCCGAGTGACCAGGACTCGGCCGCCAGGGTAATTGAGTTACAGGCCAGCCTCGACAAGCAGGTATGCCCTCGACCGCAGTGGACTGGAGGACATTGGGTTGGGGGGTGATAGCAGACTCGGGGATTAGGATCGAGGGTATAAAGTTGAATCATCGCTAGAGTGTAAACGTAGACTTGCGATATCTTGCTTTCGTTTCCCTGCGTCATTTCGTAGATGTTGCAGTAGCCAATCTTGTAGAGCGAATTTTTGTTTCACATCACGAGAACGTGAAAAAGATTTTTGAGAATCTGAGCAAATATTGCGAGTGTATGATACTACTTGTAGTGAATTCAACTTTATCTATTCTCGTCGAGAGAAGCGTCGATGAAAAATCGGTTACCACCGTGTATATAAAACGCGATACGTGTGCAAATTTTCAAATAAACGTCTTGTTTTAACAATATTCTATGTACTCTTTCTGATGGCTTATACTCTGAAGCCACTTTTCAAGACACTAAATATAACGAATTTCTACAATAACTGTATATAATAAACTCTACTAACACGTGTTGCATGACCGTAATTTCTTCTCTATATAGATAGTAGCACGAGTGCATTATTTATTATTATTTTTTTTTTTTTAATTAATGTTTGAATATATTATATACTGAATACGAGCTTTAAACAAAGACACGTTCTATAACTTATACACACCGTTACCATACTCTGGAAAATCAATTTCGCAAACTTTTCAATATTATACTAACAAAACTGTGCAATAGGTGGTGTGGCATGTTTGTTATTTACAACACAACTTTCGAAACAAAGTCAGTAATACTTTTGTTTGGTGCGAAAATATTTTACGTTGTTTACAAAACTTACTTTGCAGTTGAATAATATTTACTTGTACATATTCATGTTTGCATAACATACGGTTATAACTTAATTTTTACTTTAGTTTTATAGCCTGACTCTGACTATAATAAGAATAATGATCTTGTCTCAATATTGAAAGTGCTTATTGAAAATTTAATTAAAAAAGTGAAATATGCGTATAGCGCAGCACAAAATTCATAAAACAAATATCATAAAAAACTAGTCAGTATCATGTACATAAGATTCATCCGAAAATAAATCTAGTAACCTCGAATTCAAAAATTAAAAATATAATTCACGTTACAGAGCGCAGAGCTGAGCACGTGGCAACGTCGGGTAGCAGAACTGAACGGCCGAGTGGCCGAGCTCGAGGAGACACTGTCCAAAACTCAGAAGGAGTTCCTCAAGGCACAGGAGGCGAACGTCAAGCTGCAACGCGACCTGCGTGAAAATGTCGCCCAAAAAGAGGATCAAGAGGAGAGGATAGCTACGCTCGAGAAGCGCTATCTCAGCGCACAGCGCGAGTCCATTAGTCTACAAGACCTCAGCGAAAAGCTCGACCAGGAATTACAACATAAAAAGGATCAGCTCGAGGTCGGTATTTTTATTTTTACTTTTGTTAATTTAACTTCATTTACTATATTACATTAATTACTCAATGACAATATCACACACGTGAAATTCGTCAAAATTCGAATCATGTCCGAGAGCGAATCTCGAGCTACGTAATCACTCGATAAATATCCAATGTCCAGAATCGCTTCCTTTTCTCGGCCGCGATGAAAATGTCGCTCTTGCGCATAAGTACATACATCCCGATAAAAATTAATAATCGTCTTCTTGAATTTTCCGAATCGACTGCAGTTGGAACAGGAAAAATTAGCAGCTGTTCAGGCGAAACTGGAACACGCCGAGCAAGAGCTGCAGCAGTTCGCCAAAATGCCCGAGATGGAACAGCAGCTGAAGCAGAGGATGGAGGCTCTGACGCAGGTGAGGAGGCCCAACCAGGTACGCAGGGGAATCCATATCATCACATCAAGCAACTTTTTCCTATCTATAATCATCGCTCCTCTCTATTCTCTCTATCTCTCTCTCTCTCTCTCTTCTTTCTCTATTCGGTCACTGTATCACTTTTATGATAGTCTAATTTGTCTGATTTCTCTGTTCGTGTCTCTTTATTTTTTTGGTGGGGGAATCGTCGACTCTCGCGAGACGAATGCCGCGAGAATTTCATTTCTTGATAGTTTTTGACGTCGTTGTCACTTGCTGGAGTTATTCTCTCGTGGAAACATTTTAAATCAATGGAAAGTTTGATGGACTTATGAGCGTTATTAGGAAAGTTTAATAGAATAGCTTGGAAATTTTGTTGGCAGTTTGTTGTTAACCGTATGGATCGAGTTTGCATATATTGTGAGATAAGGTGTTTGAGTAGTTGCCATAAATTATAGTAAATTTGAGTTTGCATATCTTATTTTACAATTTGCAGCGTTCATATGTCTGTTGAAAATTTAATATACTCGCGTAAAATCTGAAATAAAGTGAAAATGTTTTGAATTTCTTCTTTTTCAATCACATTTTTGTATATTCTGAACGTTCACTTTCTGCACATATGCACATAAAAACATTTTCACTGCAGTCAAGTGACAGGTAAGTTTAAGATGTTCTTGATTTTGTCTATATATTTGCATAATCTTCAATTTTCTTGATAATTATTTGTATCTTTTTAAATTCTATAATGGAAGAGAGTACAATCATACTTCAACTTTTTTTTATTAATCATCTCATAAACAAAGTTAGAAAGCAAAAAATTAATCTTATGAAAAAGAGGTAACAAATAAAAATTACTTGATCACTTTCATGAAACCAAGAAATGAAATTCGAAAGGTTAAAAATCATCAATCATTTTATAGCATATAAACCAACGGATAACGCGATTCTCTCTTCCTAGGCAGCCGTCACGATTTTTGTTTAAATCGATCAACCATAAATCATAAGCCATAAATTCGCGACCTCTGTCTCTAAACCATTCTATCTCTCTTCTCTTTCATGTCATTCTCTACTATCTGTCTTTGTCCTCGATGGTCTCAATGTTCATAGCGAATTTTCACCGATGTGTGGTGTTTAGAGGGATCGATGACTTTGTTTGCCGTGTATTAACGTCATCGATTCCTACATGTAGATACACAACGGAGACACGCACATCAACATCTCACTGAACATGATTCCACCATCACAATCCACCAAACAAACATTCATTCATTCATTCATCTCACCAGTTCATCATTGAAAAAAGAAAAGATAAATTCCCTTGCTGTGCTGTTTTTTATTATTAATATTTACAGGAATGCATTTATGGTATGGACTTTCCTTTTTGCTTCTATACTAATGTTTTGATTTATTCTCTTATAGAAATGTAAAAGTCACTTTCCATAATTAGATTTTAGAGATTTTAATGATAAATCATTCATTGACCCTGAATAACTTCAACATCACATCCTTCATTCATCCGTTAGTTCTACTTCATATTCCCATCTCTATTTATTTTCTGACATTTGTTTCTATCGTCATACTTTTTCTATGTAATATAAAATATTAGAATTTTTTTTAAATATAAGATTTTATATCTGCATATAACTTTGT
>UCQR01027253.1:37372-52848 GCA_900474235.1 Cecidostiba semifascia | reverse complement strand
GAGTTTTACGTAGCAAGTAGACGTTATTTTCTTATTCAAGTCAATTTGATTTACATCAACTTCATTCAGTTTGAAATATCATTGTAAATATAATAACGATTATATTGATTTTTCCCTATGAACCATAAAATCCATTTTAAAACTGTAGTTATAAGTAGCTAGAAAGCATGACTCAATAAGAATTAAGTCCAATAGTAACCGACTTTTACATTTCTATGAAAACTTAATAATTAAGTTAAATTTTAGGTGTTGCTAGCAAAAGTGATTATTGCACTCTTTTACATTTGACTCTTGTACATAATAACAGAAAAACTTGTCTAGTCTTCATAGTGTGAACACACTTGAATACTGCGATGAATAGCATGCGATTCAATTTTTAGATTCTCCATAGAATTTGGTGCGAAATTGATGAGAAAAGACGACAAAAGCACATAAGAATATAAGCTGTGTTAAAGAAATCATAAAAAGTGCAAAGACTCAATTTATGAGCAAATTGGCTTACGAAATAATTCAATTTCAGCCAAAGCCGCGTAGCTTGTACATTTTTCCTCCTTTTTTTCTTTAGATCTTTTGATGTATACATATATCATTATTGTTATTACTCCTACTTTCGATCTACTTTAATAATATTGCTGCAAATGGAATTAAAACAAATTTCAAAATTAAAAAAGATTTGTAATAATGTACAATAAAATTTTATTATCACGCAGTAGATAAATCTTCAAGAGTAACAAAAAAATTAGAATAATTAAGCAAGTAGTTTGAAAAAAAAATTGGCTAAATAAATTATAGCATTATACTTATATATTTTTATTTAAATATTGAGACTACCGTCTCGAATGAGCGCTTGAGCACAGAGAAGAGGCGAGCTTTAATTGTGGCATGTGTTACGTTTTTGTTAAACCAAGCAGGCTCAAGAGAGACACGGAAGTGCGGAGGACCGAATCCAGAGGCTGGAGACGCAGCTTGAGGAGAAGACCGCCGAGGTCATGCGGCTCAATCAGAGACTGAAGATGAACGAGGAGCACAACACTAGGCTCAGCTCGACCGTCGATAAACTCCTTTCCGGTAAGCTTTTGCCTTATACCGCTGCCTCTTGTGTATACTCGCCCTGACGCTATACATCACTCTAAATGCTTCGAGCTTTACTCGATGCTCGTATGCCCGAGATGTATAAATCATGAGGTTATCATTGCGGACGGTAAAAAATAGATCTGATCAACGCCTCGAGTATAAAGATTTTATTATGTCTTGAATGAATGCCAATTGGTATTTTCTTAATTAAAACAATGTAATATTATTTAAGAATACGTAATAATTGACAACATTATTATCTACTTTTTTATATTAGACACTATATTTATTTAAACATTTATATTCATAAAGTATAATTACGTTTAGATCATAGCTTACAACAATGACATGCAATTTTAATTTAATGATGAATTTATCCTCTAGAATCCAACGAAAGGTTACAAGTCCATCTGAAGGAGCGTATGCACGCGTTGGAGGAGAAGAACGCACTGACGCAGGAGCTGGAGAAGATGCGCAAGGTCGCGGAGGACTTGCAGAACGAGAAGGCCGAGATAATGAAGGAGTTGGGCAAGGCACGGCTCGAGATCGACAACGTCAAGCGCCAGATGCTTCAACAGGAGATCGCCTTTAACATCCAGCAGACTGACGCATTGACGAGGAGCCTCTCGCCCAATGCCGTGGATCCTGGTTCATTCTCGCGCAGTGCCAGCCACAGCAGCTTCGACACGCACTCGTTGCCTCGACGGGCCGCCAAAAGAATGGAAGAGGAATCCAAGGTAGGGTGGCTTGGATTTTTCGGGGGGTTTGATGAAAATAGATTATTTTGTCAAGGAGTAAACGAGTCATTGAATATGTTTATAATGATTTTACTTTTTGGCGATCAAGAAATAAAAACTAATGAAAATTTTAATTCTATAAAAAAAGTATAATATGATAGTATAGAACACAAGTTTGATATGAAATTGTATCTTGACGACATTATAGTTTTTGAAAAATAATACCATATCAAACTTAATAATTAGGTAGAGCTAAGAAATTCCTGAGCAAAATAATAAGTGTATTTACTTATTCGTTTACATAAAAGCGGTATACCGAAAGCTTTGGAATGTCGCCACCAGATCACATTGCACTGGTGAGAATTGCAAATATATTACAATTTACCGAATAGTTTATCATTTTTTGAATTCGAATGTTTCTAAATCAAATCAGATCATGTGTAAATCAATTTGCAACACAACTCACCCTCATGACGGTAGTGTACATACTTGACATTCAAAGTATACAAAAAAACTCGTCATGTACTTGATCAGTCCATCAACCTTAATACGCTTCACTAGTTTTCACAACAGTTGACATTGTACTTTTTTATTCTCTTATGTGAAATTTGGAGTAAAGTGATAAAGCGAACATGAATCAGTTTGTAAAAAAGTGCAATGAGATAAACCAAAGATCAAATAGTTCCATTTGAGAGATACATATTGCTTGAATCAATTGAAAATATACACAAAAGTATACTGATTTAATTTATGTAGACCAATATAATTACAAACTAACTCTTACTTTCTTGTTACTTCACTAAGATTTATTCACAAATGTGCTATAATTACGTGCAAGAGTAAGAGTTACAATTTTAAATGTCCTAATATATGTATTTATTGTTTATTTTTATTATTTATTAATTATAAGTAAATTAATGCTCAGAAAAAACGAGTATCTTGAAATATTTTATTTTTGTTATAAGTGTTTTTCTGAGCATTTGAAGTATATAAATAATTTATATAATGATACTTCTAATTTGATATTGAGTAAAACATCGCATTTCGTTGTTCATAAAAAGTTTAATACATTGCGAGTTTCATGTTTGCATTGTTGGCTATGAAAATACATAAAAACTGTAGATAGCAAACTTTTGAATTAATTTTACCTTCTTTAGACAGAGAAATATTTGATAAACTCTTTCTCAAAACTATGTATACCAAAATCATCAACTATTTCTCTCTGCTACACTGCACGTAAGCAGCGCATAATTTTCACTCGCATCTCTTATTCATCACAACTTTATTCCCTGGCCATGCAGGGCTACATCGCGCGGACTTTGGCGGAGCAAGAGTGGGAAAAACTGCAACAGGCCCACGTATTGGCGAACGTGCAGCAGGCGTTTGACGTGTCGAGCGACGCCGAAGGTGACGGTGACAACGAGAGTCTGCTCAGCTGCGCCGCCGACGTCATGAGCCCGACTGGGCACACGGACGCCCAGGCTCTTGCCCTCATGCTTCAGGAACAGCTTGACGCCATCAACAATGAGATCAGGCTCATTCAGGTACGAACTGCCGGGACTTGCGTAGCTCGACGTATGGTCGCTGTATCATAATACTTAGAGATCTATATACGACGCGACATATCTCGCATACATGCACAGAATACATACACACGGCGAAGAGAGATTCATTTGTGTGCGAGCAATTTTGCTATCGCACGATGAAACGGGATAGAGAGACGTTCGGCGTCTTTTTTTTTGCGGCGGGAGTGCCCTGGTGGAAAAAAATTGTTGCGGTTTATATGCTCTGCCAAACTGTTTAAGCGGTCTGGTTTGTTTATTTTGAGGCTTATTGCAGTAATTTAGTTTTTTTTTTGTTATAGAGTTGTAACTGACTTCCAAAGTCTTCGACATTTCCTATCTATAGGGAATGTGTTAATGAAGCTAATGAGAGATTTTTGTAAAATATTTTAATTCGAAGACATGAACCGCTTCAAATTATACGAGTTAATTAGTAGTAATTTTCTACCAGGGAGCGCATGAAGTTTAATACTGTATGCAAGTTCATAGAGATGAGTTATGAATTATGAGTAGTTTATAAATACCTTTAAAACTGTTGCTACATTGTACTTTCTTTTCTTTAATTTTTATGGCTATTGTTTTTTTAGCTTAATCTCATTGTGATTCTTAAACTTTATGTCCCTGACAGTCTAGATTTCAAACATTGCTAACGTTCGAGAGCATTAGATTAGATTTCTGTAATTTAACATGCCATTCCTGGTTAGTTTAAATTATTTAAACTCAACGCGATGATGACCTCGAATGGGAACAACGTTTTTATTACATAACTGGACATTGATCGAATCACTTGCACTTTGATTTATGAAATGGAATTTTGCACGTCAGTTAACTAGTTACTTTATTTGAATTTACACAAAGAAGATGCAATGATGCCACAATCAACATGAACGATCACGTAAAAGTTACAAAGTAATTCCTTATACTAAGTTTTTGATTTGTTTTTGATTTATCATTTATTTTCAACTGTAATCTTCTGAGAAATAAATCATAAAATTTTGCTAATTGATCAATATCGTAAGAGTAAAGTAAACTTGATATACTTTGTCACTGTCGAGGTATTTTGAGAAATTTTCTTTCAAATAATCTGCATGAATACCTGAAGTAATTCTACTAAGAAATGTAACTCTAATCTTCCCAGTAAATTTTGCGCTTCTTGTAACAGTAATTAAAATTCGTTGCACATCTTATTTATTAGCTAATTATAATTCAAAATAAATTTTTATGGGCATATAATTCAGAAAAATACGTAAAATTGATAAATATCTTTCATTACTTTTCATTTGTTCATTTATTTTCTCATGGCGGTCACATAATCAAGATAATTTGAAAATTCATGAACGTGAATAACTATCTACTACTTTAGCCAAATAATGTAAAATTTTTATGACAATCATACTGTTAGTCTCAATTTAGTTTCAAACATTTTTCTAATAAATAGTTCAATAAACTTGATTCTCTGGTAAAAATTTGACGACAGATTTAGCTTTTCGATAAAGTCTGCAAGCTTGTGGCCGCCATAACGTTGATTTGCAATTAATGAAGAAAAAAAAAAAAAATTCTTCTAAGTACGTGAAGCCGAGGAAGGAATTTGATAAAAACGTTTTGTTAATGCATCCTCGTAGGAGGAAAAGCAAAGTACAGAGGCGCGAGCGGAAGAGCTGGAGTCAAGGGTGGGTAGTTTGGAACATATGAATTTATTAGCACGAGGCCGAAGTCTCGAACGTGCTTCTCCTCCACTTAGTGGCAGATCCACCCCAAAATCACATCACAGCCCCAACCGAGACTACTTGCACAAGTACCATACTGTGAGTAATTATCAAACAAAAACAACAACAAACCTCTCCAGGCTAAAATTCTCTTATACTTTATATACTTATACTTACTTACTTTTTGTTACGTTCTATATATAGTTCTTAGTTTGCGTATCCGAGCTTAGATCTCTACTGTCTCTCTATATTATATACATATATACATTATTATTACTATTACTCTACAAAACTATACGTATACTTATCGTCCGTGTGTAGGCTTAAATCGCGTATTATATATATAATACTCTATACTATTCTTCCTGTCTCTGTCTCGTGTCCGTCTATACATCTCTCTTTTCTGCACATCTATCTACGAGCAAAAAATCACTCTTAGTTCTCGTACACACTCGCACTTGTTGGTGGAAAAATTGTAAACATTTTTTTGGTTCGACACACACGAAGCTTCTTTTGTAATTCGATGATTATTATTTTATTTTTTCACAGGTCGATTCTTTGTGATTGTAAACTTACTATACGACAATGTAACTGTCAATGAAAAATCACAGGAATCTTTTGTGATCATTTACTGTGTATCGCTTGTATGAAGCTTATTTAAGTTATTCAATGTTACTATATTTTTGTTTATTTCAAAATTCTTATGATTTAAAAACTTGCATATGATAGAGATGAGTACCACACGCTTATTCGTGAATCCATCTCTGTATTATACTTATACTGCTTAATTGAAACGTGCAACACTTTTTATGAAAAAATGTGTAACGTAAAAATTTTTCCACCACACACGTAATATCATGATTTATTAGCAAAACCATGCATGAATTTGGAAAAGCTTCTTAGTCTGAGCAAAACCTAAATTTTTTAAAATTAAATATAAAATAAAAAACGATCTGTGTGAAATCACACGAATGCAAATTAAATATAAAAAATACTGGACTGTCTCCGAGTTTGCGAGACGCCAATTTTGAGAACTGAAATGAGCAAAAAGCACAAAATTGGAATTGTTTGTCGAGAACTGCTTGGTTGAGCAACGAGTGGTTTGGCGGACGTTGAACTTGGTGTTTCAGGCACCAGCGTCAATGTCCCCAGCACATCTTCATCAATACGCCGCGTCTTTGGCTAGTCCGGGTCAACTCTCCGAGTCACTTCCTGCGAGCCAGGTTCGTTAGTCCTTTTACAGGAGACCGTAGGAGTCTTTGAAACATTATTCTTTTTCGTTTTTTCACGATTTTTTCATTTTCCCTTGGTTTTCACCTTTTAACATCGACTTTTTATTTTCTTATTAACCAATTGTGTATTAAGTAATAAGTAGGATTATTGTGGTTATACGTACCAATTATTATGGAAAATTTGATTGAGTAAAGTATGTTTATTAAAACTTTGTAACAGTTTATGTTTTACTGTGAGATAAAAATGATTAAATACCTTCAACTGCTAAAAAATATAAAGATACTTTACTCTAAATGATGTTACCCTCCTTTTTTATTATTATTTTTTTTTTACAATGAATTAGATTTTCATAGTAAGTAGCTGTAAAACAATTTATATGGGTAAACGTGAAATATCTGTTGTTAAGACAAACGCGTTGTCAAGACAAATCTGTTGTCAATAGATTCAAATTTTCTTCACAAAACCACTTACCCATGTAACGAAAATGAATCTACGAGGATGTCCCACTGTAACTCTAACAAAAAAAATCAATACGGTGGCACATCCTCTGAAAATCTGGAGGGTCGGCAGGAGTCGACCAAGTATAGAATAATGCTTTCTGCCTGTGGCAGTTGCAGCTCTCCGGTGATGAGCTACACTCGGTGTCAGAGAGGGACAGCACGGGCGGTCTGGGCAGCGGTGGCAGCGAGGCGGCCTCGCCCCTCACGGCGAGGTCCCTCAGGCTCGAGCGCGTCGTCCAGCAGCTGACCAACAGTCAGGAAGAGCTCAGAAGGTGCGTATCGATTTATTGTATTCGCTTACATCTATAACACAGTCAGATTTCAGTGACAATTTATTTTTTTTTTTTTACATAACATGTATTTTTTAAAGACTCAGATTAACTATACGGTCTGCTTATGTTTGAACAAATTATGCGGTGGGATTGTAGCATACGTCTTTGCAAACCAAGAGTGTATATTTTTATTAACTCGAATTTAAAACCGTCGTAACTTTAAATACACGACTGTACTATGCTACTGCAGCTGATAAGAAGGATTAGGTTTTATGTCCGCTTAACATTCACACCGTGAAACTCCGGCTTTTTGCTTGATGAGGTCCGAGATGCACGAGCTTCTATCCTGCTCTGTGAAATTACGAAAAGTAAAAATGTTCATATACACGGAAATATGTTTATTTTTGTAACATCTAGATATGTCACCATGTGTATACTGTCTTTATGTTCTTTTTAAACTGACGTTTTTGCATTTCCATGTACTCTCCGATCTGCTCATCACCCGCTGATCATCATTATCACCATCATCATCACCACAGACGTGCCAACCAAAGCGGATTCCCAAGCGGCGGCTACTCCATGCACAGGTTAATTAATAATTTTGACGCTGCATGCTTCTCTTATGATTCTCCGCTGCTCTATGCAGACGTAAATGGCATTTTCGGTCAGGGAATGGGCAGCCTTGGGCATTTGCATCTAGATTCCGATGGTAACCCTGAGTGGATTAAATTCCCCTTTTTTCTCTCTCTCTCTCTCTCAAAACCAAACTTTATATATATCGTGCGTATAAGAACGCAATACACGAGTCTCGTTCATTTCCGAGTTCAACGCACTGTTCGCTGCAAAGCAGTTTTATTAGTCTGTGCTTTTGCAAGGCACGACGCGCTCTCATCGATTTCCAATCTCTAACTTTAGAATCCAATATTTTTTCATCGGCAAAGTTTCTTTTTTTCTTATACGTATAGCGTAATAATTAAATAAAATTACTGATGGAATTCGATGAAGCTCGTATTAGTGTCGAGAAAACTGCGATGCTGGATAGTGCGCTTAGTCGTGAAAGAGTATGAAAATTAAGAAAAGGAAAGAGAGACGTATTGTCGTATCCACAGTAGTCGGGCCCAACGTCTCGGACGATGAGGAGGAAGCATTGCTGTCGTCCCGTCGATATTACGACGACGAGGATAATGTGAGTTACGTCCAAGCCTGCCCAATTGCCCACGACAGGCATCGCTGCCTCAAACAGACGAGGGAACTTACGAATGAGCGAGTCCGCGCCGGCAAGCGCTCACTTTCTATGCGACCAAGGTTGTTTCTTTTTTTCCACATTTATTTAGTTCTTATCTCTCGTTCGATGCTCGGGTTTTCGTTTTCCAACCTTTTTTCATTTGGCTTTTTATTTTTTCAACGCTGTAAGAGGGAGAGTCATTTGTGCGGTCCGGGGTTGCGTTTAGAGATTGTTGAAATGTGGCTTTGTCCTTTTTTGTATTGAGAGGATTTGCATATGCGATATTCTGAACGTGAAAACTTCTGGAAGCAACTTTTTTTTATGTATCGCTAGATGCCAATGTAATTCGCTACATGATATTACTATGATTTACACTTTTTTAATTTTATGATTTTTTTCTTTGGTTTTTGATTGATGATGAGTACAAAATGGAGTTAATACATAAATGAACTTGCAAAATTAGAAATTATTCGGTATTACGGAGGAAACGACGGAATCGGTACTGCAGATGTAAGTATATAACTCAACGTAGAGTTTGATTCATTTCATTTCACGTATATCATACCGAACGAAATGACTATTTTTTAATTTTTTGATTACTTCTTTACTTTTATTTTTTTTTTTGTAGAACGAAACAAACTAAACTGAAAGGTTTATACTGCACTCGTTATACTTACAACACAGAGTCACGAAATGTAATCAACATGAAAAAAGATAAAGAACATTCAACAATCCTGTAGCAACTTCATTCCTCATATTGCTATCTCTGCATCTTAGTCTCGTTACTTGATTTTCGTCAAATGGATTTTTCAAATCAATATATTTACAGGTTTTTGTGCCTAGACTGCATCTACGAGTAGGTATATTATTATGAATTTAATTATACGTTCAGCTATGAGCTGTTTGACTCTTCATTCCAATTTAATCAATAGTTTCAAAAGTCCTTAAAAGCTCATGGATTAGTATATTATTTAATCGTTTTACTTGGACTTTACAAATTTTGTATTTATTAGCGAAAAACAAACAGCTTCACAAGGACTTTTGTCATCACTTAGAGTCACTCTGATACAATCATTATAGGAAATCTCGCCGAAAACATTGTCATCATGCTAAATTAATTACTTTGTTGTAAGAACTTTGGCATACCGCAGCTTAGTTTCAAGACATTCACAATATTGGCATTCACTTGAAACTGCGACGCATTTGAACGCTAATTTTAGCATCGTATAGATACTTGCCTCAAACTCTGTAAGTTCCCTTGTAAGTGTCTTGTCATGCCATATATACACACATATACACGCATATATGCATAACACATCTGCATAGATGCGCGTATATATATGTCTATCTATATATCTATATATACATCACAAGCGTACACGTGCTCATGCGTAATTACGTTAATGTCGCGAGAGACAGAACGCGGATATATATATATCGCCATCATGTGAGCGCGTGTCGCCCTAGAATTAAGCTGCTTTCATGTACAATGCTGCTTTTCGAGTTACTCACTCACACATCATGGCAATAGCGCAGTAAATAATTTGGCTTCGCGCGTGTACTGTATATGGATATTGTGTTTATCACACATAGTTTTTAGCTGAGCGAATACAAGCTTTTATAGAGCGAAGTGTGTTTTGCTATAGACATATAGCTGGCCATAGGCCGGATTCGTATAGACTGATTTGTTAAGCCAATCAACAATGTTTGTTTGTTTGTTCATTGGCGAAATAAATTTCATTAGTTTTAGTGCAATAGTTACTTTTTGAAATTTGTTGTATTTTATGTTGCAAATTCACGTCACAAACAATTTTCAGTTCATTACGTTGAATAATTTCTGTAATGAAAGAAAAATCAATTATTTTTTATTACTTCTAATGAACCGAGAATATTGACAATTCACCCCCCTCAAAATCACTCGAATCGCCCCATGATCGTTAGCTTCACATCTTAGAATCGTGTACGCTTCGCTATACACAAAGCAAAACTATAATTTAAAAAAAAAGACAGCCCCAACAGAACAGTGGGTCAGTGTTATTAAAGAAAAAAAAAAGAAAAAAAATGATAGAGCCGAAAGGCAGCATTGGGCTTTTGGCGTGCGCTCGTGTGTACAGCTAGAAGTAGAAACTAGTGGACTAGATTAGCGTACCATGCAATACAGGCATGGGCAACCTAACAACGGGGCACTCAATTCTGGGACTCCGTCCCCATTGTCCTCGCGCCACAGCAGCCAGGACAGCCTGCATAAGAACAACCTGGCCTGCGGCCTTCCCCTAGGACAGTTCGCCGGTTCCCATCAGTTCCACATGCAGGCGACCATGAGTCCAGCCACGGCAGCAGCCGTTGCCGCAGCTCAGAAGAAGAAGGGTATCAAGAGCAGTCTCGGCAGGTTCTTCAGCAAGAAGGAGAAGGTGAGCTTTTAGTGAAGGGAGAATATACGTTATGCGGTATTTTTTAAGGATTTATAATTTTGAGGATAATTTGCAATTGGAAATTGAATTTGCGTGGTTGAGAGAGCACTGATACGATGACAGAACAATATTATATACACGCGAATAATTCTGTATGTATATTCAGTAGTAGTTGGCCACTTGAGGTAGACGTCGAGTTTACAAGCGAGTATCATAATATCTTCATGCATAAACAGCAGAAACTGTCGGCCAGGACAGCCATCTTATTCTGCTGATATGTAAATGTACTATTCTATTTGAATTCAAGCATTTATTTCGGATTTCATTTCCAGTTTGAACGAATTCTTATATCTCATTATATTTAAATTGATTTTCTTTAATGTATTAACAACTCGTTTTTATTAATATTTGTTAACATTTTAATTTGTTCCCATAGATCAAGGGTAAGGATATGTCAATGCCTGGTGATATGGGTATGGGAGTCAGTACACCCGATCCCGATTACGGTGAAATCGCAGCAGGTTCAGTAGCTGGAACGCTCTGTAACAAGGGTGACTTCGATCGTAGAAAAAAGAAGAGGTAAGAAACTTATAAATTTAACTTTGATATTCCTTGAACAAATAAATATATAATTATATCATTTAATTCTTAGTATGCTGGACACGTCGAGGCACGAGCTGCTAACGGAGGCGATGAAAGCCGGAACGCCGTTCGCTCTATGGAACGGGCCAACGATAGTAGCCTGGTTGGAGCTCTGGGTAGGAATGCCTGCCTGGTACGTCGCCGCCTGTCGGGCCAACGTCAAGAGCGGCGCTATCATGAGCGCGCTCAGTGATACCGAGATCCAACGCGAGATCGGTATTAGGTATGTACCGGGATTTTGATTTTTTATTCAATGTAAAAGCTAGCTTTTATATTGGAATCCTGACAACGATGTTTTCTTATTCAGCAATCCATTGCACCGACTGAAATTGAGGCTGGCAATCCAGGAGATGGTCTCGCTGACGAGTCCCTCCGCCCCTAAGACGTCTCGGTCGACCCTGGCTTTCGGCGATATGAATCACGAGTGGATAGGCAATGTTTGGCTGCCGAGCCTCGGCTTACCGCAGTACCGGTCTACTTTCATGGAGTGCCTTGTAGACGCCAGAATGTTGGACCATCTCACCAAGAAAGACCTTCGAGGTCAACTTCGAATGGTGGATAATTTTCATAGGTGCGATATTCATTTGCATTTGATTATATTCTAATAATCCAATTTTCTGTTACAATTGTTAATCGTAATAATGCGTTTTTGTTTACAGAACGAGTTTGCAATACGGTATTTCCTGCCTAAAAAGATTAAATTATGATAGGCAACAATTAGAAGATAGAAGACGAATGGCTGAGGGTGCAAACGTCGATGTGCTCGTCTGGAGTAACGACCGATGCATCAGATGGATACAATCAATAGGTTTGAAGGTACGGTATATAAATTTTGTGTAATGTTGCGTTAAAATTGTGTCATTGTTCGATGATTTAACGAATTTTCGTTTATTCAGGAATATGCAAATAGCCTTCTTGAATCTGGAGTTCACGGTGCCCTTATCGCTCTAGACGACAGTTTTGATGCTAATAGTTTTGCATTACAGCTGCAGATACCAACGCAAAATATACAGGTGATTTGAGAATTCCATGTATACGTATACGAGATATATTTTTAGTCAGTAATTAATTTAAAACTGTCATTCTATCTTTTCAGGCAAGACAAGTTCTAGAAATGGAATTCGCAAATTTATTAACGGTAGGGACCGAAAGGCGACTTGACGATAATAATAGTATGAAATCTTGATCAAACTCGTCGAGGCTTCAGAACCTCCAACCCCATCACGTCTAGTCCAAAACCCCAGCTATTACTACTATCTGTGCGCAAGTGTATTCCAACAGTTGTATAAGAGCTTTATGTTTCACTTCTAAGGGCATCTTCATAAGTCATCGGTATGTGACACGTGGTAATGTAAAGGGAAGAAAAGCAAAAAAAATAAATCGTATTTATAATGGTTCTAGCATGTACTAATAAAATTAAAATCGCGCGCGATGACAGGAAGTTGAAAAACTATAGAAAAAATGCTCCTAATCTAAACTATATGGCGAGTCTATAATGCCGCGTGTCATATTATCCTCAGTAGAGTGTAGTTAATCATTAAACGAAAAAAATGAAATAAAGAGGGAAAATCATACAAGCTCGTATAGACACCGAAACATAGTACGCTATCATTAAACGTAATTTTGCGCCGTTGGAAGCGGTATGCAAAAGTGGAAGAATATTTAAAGAAAAAAATGAAAAAAGAAAAAATTGTACCTCTTTTTGTCAAAAGCCGGTAGTATTTCGTTACAGGCTTTCGTGACAATAAAACTGTCTGGATAGTATATCCACGTGTCTGACAAAAAAAAAATAATAGAGCGTAACATTTTGTACGTGCATTTTGTTACTATAACTTCCCCGCTGCTTAAGATCATCACACTCTTATACGTAAAACAAAGTAATATAGCCCCTTCGGCACGAGAGATTCGGTGATTTCGTGCCGCGCACAAAGTCGTACTTCGGATATTAAATAAATATTAGTGTACAAGGGAAAACGAAAGAAGTTAAAACGTTCAGTATTACTTGTTACTGATAAGTGTCGAAATGAATCGCCGTTCTCTCTCGCAATGGCCGAAAGACAACAGAAACAGTGTCCTAAATATTAACTTCTGTGCCTCCTCGGTACTGTAACGGAGAGACTCGTTGATACGCAAAATTGTATACAACACGCATACACTAAATCTTTTTACGGTAATTCTTATAGTATTAGTAGATAGTTTGTTAGAAACCACTTTCTAAATCTTGAGCGGTGATATTTTTAGAACGAATTGTTCTTACAGAATTGGTATTTTAAAATTTATAAGAAAAAACATTTGTGAACCATAAAAACTTGACAGGATATTTTTAAGTTTACGTTGATAAAGGCTGGTTGATAATGATTCGTACTCGAACTATTCACTAATACTATATCATAAAAATTTTTAAGTTCGTAAATTTTACGCAAAAGACTGGTACCTAACAGAAAATTTTTTTGAAAATCTGTAATTTAAAGACAAATTAAAGATTTTTCCTAAAAAAGTTTAATTTTGATATATAAGTACTTTGTTAGGTCTTTTAACAGCAAATTACAGGATGTTGCGTGTGAATTAAATTTTGCATACTTTGAATGTTACGAAATGTACAAATTTTTCTGTCAAGGTATCGTTACACCTATACAAGTAAACGCAAGCGATATAAACTATGGACTGAGCGATTAAGATGAGAGTTAAAATAGGATTTTTCTTCATTATCCTCCGGGAATGAAACTAAACAGTCATTTTATACCAAAATATTCATTGCTGCATAACTAGTTATAAGCATATGAACTTGATATGTATAAACGTAATTGCTGAATAACTAATAATTAACTGATCCTATGCAGCGGCGTGCGAACTCCATTTGATTTATATTAAAATAAAAAGACAAGATTGTGCAAATCAATCGATATAACTATTTCAGATTTGATTGGCTCGATGAGAAAATAACGGAGAAACTTAATTTTTGTTGTACGTGTGTCGTATGAACTTTTTCATATAATGAGAATTACAAAATGTGATTTACTTAAGTCTTCAGGGCAGGGAGATGCATTGTGTGCAGGATGAACACTGCTTTATCTAAATACGAAAACACAACTTCTTTTAACTATCTTAATCATGTTTTGTAAATTTGTTAGTCGATGAAGATTACAGTATTATTATTATTGAGATGATTTCCTTTTTTTTCTTATGTGACATGAAATTTCCGACAAAAAATCATAGAGACTCCTAAGAATTAAGAGGCATATTCGATTTCTGTATAAATGACTTCGGGTATGAGGGGAGAGAAAGAAAGAAATAAGTGAATGTATGCACAAGCGTTTGCAATGTAATTCGCAGATAGTCGGTTGATTGGTGGTTAGTAAATTATATAATACTAGAAATCTTTTCTTTGTCTCTTTTTTATATGAGGAGGTAGAAAGGCGAAAGATAAAATGATGAAAAAAGCAGATCGATGCAAGGTCTTGACCGAGGAAAGATAAGCAGGATTTCACGTGTAAAATCACTGATGATTTTGACGATAAAAGTAGTCTAATTATGGTTAAATATACACAAGTATATATGAATATATTATATATATTAAGCGCGTATATTGAGTAAAGAAAATAAAGAATCGGGCGATGAAAGAGACAATGACCACTACAAAAAAAGAGAGAAAATGATAATGACGATCACAATAATGATGATTATAGAATTATGATGCCGATGTTGTTAATATTGTTGATACTTGAGAGATCACTGTTGTTGATGTTTGTTTCCCCGCGAAGTAACCTTGCAAGCTGTTCATTCGTTGTAGCTCCGTACTTGGTGCGATCTTCCGAAGGGGTGAGGGAACGTTATTATTGAAGAGAAAATCGTTCCTACCAAATAATCGTAACCAAAGTGTTGTTTCTCGTGCGTTATTGACTTATTCGAATGATGAAAACTTATAAAATGCATCGCGAACCGAAAGCAATCAAACCTTAAACGGTTACAAAGAATCAGAATTTGGTGTACTCGGAACCAAAGTTAAATTACATCGAACTACCTCAACACCAATTTTGTAAAATACTTTTAATTCTGATTCTTTTCTTCTTTAACCGGATTTTGTGAGTGAAACTTTTCGTAGGTTGTATATTGT
>UCQR01027253.1:15426-27956 GCA_900474235.1 Cecidostiba semifascia | reverse complement strand
TGTCTGCATTGGATGAGAAGGATGTGAAAATCATCAAAAATGTAGATGTTCATCAAGTATCTCGAGGCAAAGCGATGGACAAATACGAGGCTCTTCTAAACAACAACAAATTTAGTGATGTATCGCTTATTTCATCGGAAGGCAAAGCCGTGAAGGCGCACAAGTGTATACTTGCAAACAGCAGTTCAGTATTTGCCGCAATGTTTGAAACCGATATGAAGGAGAGCCAGGAGAATTCTACCGTAGAAATCGCTGACATCGAATACAACGTTCTCATGGAAATGATTCGTTTTGTTTACGCTGCTAAGGTCAACGACATCTATTCGTTAGCCGACAAGCTTGTGGTTGCAGCAGACAAATACGCACTGGATGAATTAAAGGACACGTGCGAGAAGTCAATGACAGAAAATTTGAGCGTCGACAACGTCATCCCTTGTCTCCAACTCGCCGACAAACTCCGCATGGATAAGCTGAAGGAAACAGCTATCGCATTTATTGTTGTCAAAGGGAGTGATGTTACTGATAAACCAGAGTTTGAGTTGTTGCCTTTCGATATCATATGCAAAGTATGTCGCAGTTCGATGAAAAGATACAAATAATGATTTGTTTGGCATTACTTCATGTATTTTAATATAAAAAGTTGTTAATTATATATGCATTTATAGTTATCGCACATTATTTTTTTACGTGTTTTTGTAAATGTATCATCACGAATAAATAAATGAAAGTACACAAGTAGTCGTAAAATAATATATTTTTTTTTAATTTAGCATTCGACGTGATTCACATGGTTTTAATCAACACGCGCATCAACTCCCCCATTCAAAATTTCACTCACGCGCGCCTACGCCGCCTACCATCATTCACGCGTCATCAGTTCTATGTATCGCAATTCGCCTCACGTCCTACTATACGCACTTATGTACGCGTCAACGAAAATCCCGAGTTCGTCAAACCCCTGTAATCGCATAAGTACATATATTCGGTGGACACTGACACCGGCATCAGTGCAGCAATGGAAAGGACTGCACGCGCGAGCGCCATTTCCTCGTTGAAATCGGAAAGTGAGTCGCGGTATATAATGTAGCCTTGAACTCGACACTCGAGCCGTCATTTAGGTCAGACGGTCGCGAGGCGCTAAACAGGTGTGTGTACATATACATACGTATATATCGCTCGGTACACGATAAACACTTTTTCTCGCTTGAATATCGTTTGCGGATGATAATTTGAACTTTAGAGCGATTTTGATAATGTATTCGATCGAAGGAATGACTTTTTGTAACTGTATCTATATGTCAAATGTATCGCTTGGTAAATGCTATATAGTTTTATACATTGAAATCATTAAAAAATATAATAAATTTAATATAGGATTAGTACATTCATGCTACTGAAGGTATAGAAGAGGTGCAAAAAAGAAAGCATCATCCCACTTTTAAAATTCAAAAGTAGGACAAAAAATGAATTTTGGCAAGATGTTCGCCAGGCGACAACGAGGAAAAAGTGTCCGGTGAACGTTCTCGATTTTTTGGCTTTCGAGAAAATGCCATCAGATCGATGGACGATCTGAAAATTAAATATACCGAAATTATACAAGCCTAAGAAATATACTCTGTAAAATTAAAAACCTCATAATTTTTGTAGAATGTTACACTTCCACGTAAACACCACGAAATTAAGCATGTAACTAGATCAATGTCACAGCCTCACCTGTCTCTCCACAAACCAAACTTCGTCGAAAAAATTTAAAAAAAAAGTCGCTCTTCGCTTATCAAACCGCTAATTTCGTCACAATATACCTGCCCATTTCGACATCTCCTTTGTCATACTCTCCTATACACATTCTCGATTCTACGAAAAAGCAATAAAATAACACTCGAATATTCCACGCATCTCCAGGCGTGAAATTAGCTCGAAAAAGAGACTCGAATATGATGCGCGCGCGCGTGCGGCTCTCGACACCGGTTTTCTGGATATATATCGCTCGCGCATCGCTGGCTCAATATATAAGTATGAGCTTTCTATCGAAAGTTTATGCATAATTGATGACGGCCTGTTGGAGTACCGGTTCGTCCCGACGTCTGCACGATACCTAATTTTAGTTGGTGTTGGCCGGTGAGCTGCGAAGGATCATACGCTTCTTAACCGATTTTTAGTGTGTTTGAGTTTGAGATTCCTTTTTTTTTTGTTGGTGGAATTGAAAAGAAGATATTAGACGACATGGACGTGAAGTTTTTGATATGCTTCAGCGGATTTTTCGCTGTGGCTTTGGCCGGACGAGAGGGTCACGCTTACTTTAACAGCACGGCGCATGGTATGTTGAAAAATTTGAGTATATTTGTGTGATGTAGAACGATTTTTTGATATGGTTTTTTATCAAGTTTATTCGATCTACATATAGGTATTGTTGCGAACAGTTTGTTTCGTCCGAGTCGTATAGGTAGTAGAAAAAAATCCTCTGATAAATGTGTGATTATAATTTCTCCTCTTTATAAAGAAATATTAATGATTATATTTTGAAAATTCAAAAGCCGGAAGTTTTGTCCGTTTAGCAAGGAAGCATTCTCGTAAGTAAAATTATTAGTGTTCGATTTTGTGTCACGGCTTATCGTACTTGTCGTCGCATAGTTCTGTGACCGCTTTTCACTCATTTGTTTCGTTCTTTTCATTATAGTTCATATAGATCATATCATTTATATACATCACTTGCCCGGTATATGTCAATGCGTCATTGTAAAAAAGAATCTATTTTGTAGCTGTTACTGGTAATTGTACCTATCGTAAATGACCTACTAGCTATTTATTTAATAATATAAACTATTCTTGACTACTATTTAAGAATAATAAAAATTATTTATATTATAAAGCAAAAATCATAAAAATAAATTTACATCGGCATTACAATATAATTCCATATGACGCCCACACACATCACACATCCGCATAAAAAAAATACCGCAAGCCCGCATACAACAGGCTCAAATCCAGATTAATTTTACTCTACAGCCCTGAAGGTCTACGGCCACAGCTACTACAATCCAATGACGGGTGAGCCTCTTCAAGGCACGATAGACGACACCGAGAGGCTGCCCTTCGTCACTCCGAAGATAAGCTTCAGAGGCCTACCTTGTGCTTGCGTTGACTCGAGCTGTGGATGTTGCGCTGGTCTCAATATCTCAGCCATCAAGTTCGATAGGAGATACTGCGCGAACTTCACTTACGATGCGTCCCAGCTTACCATCGACATGAAGGTCATGATGAACGAGAACGAGATTTACAAGACTAGTCTTTCGGGTATGTATATAATAACAGTTTTCTTCAATTGTTATAAGCGTTATTTTGAAATAAATTTGTCACCAACATATTCGAAAAAAATTTCAAATTTCAGCACGAAACCCACCGCCAGTCTGCGTACCCCTGCCCTACATCCCAGTCTTGGACTTTTGTCTCCGTCTCTACGATCTATCGGTCCCCGAAGGTAGCAACCTTCAGACCTGCATCGATTTCGAGACTCGTCTGGCACAATCACCTCTCCTAGTCATGCACTTCAACTGCGTCCGAGTAGGTTCACAGGGTATCTCCTGGATCAAACCTGGTGACGCTGAAACTGATGCCAACAACAACAACAACACTGCCACACCTGTGGTCACAGTGAATATTCAGCCGACAGCAACGACAACGGAAGTCTACGATGACGTGAACTTCGAAGTGGCCGATTCGACGGAAAGCGACGGATATGCCATTAATGGAACGACTTTGTCTCCAGAGGATGAGGATAAAATTGGGGAGCATAGGTTCACTGGGTGAGGAGGTGGGGATCGTCGAGTAATCTACTACGTAGTTCTATAAGTATTTATTTGCGAGTCGTGTGCGTTGTCTGCGTCATTGTGATACACGGAAATGGACATTCAATTCGTCCATCATATATTCATATGCTCGTTTGGATGTTTTATCACGTATATACAGTATATAATTGTGTAAACGAGCGAGTGCCTGATGCGTTATTTATTGATGTATTCTATTTATGAGAACTAAAATAAAATTTAGTCAAAATTAAATAAACAAACATCTCTCATTATTTCCCAATTCGTCGAGATACTATCAACAGAGTAAACGATTATAGAATGTACAAACAAGTCATCATCACTTTCTCAAAAAAACAAAAAACCCCAACCGCAACTTTTACCGTAAGTGCACGACATAGCTCACGTGTACATACATACACACACGATGATTTGACAAAAGAAGGAGAGTAAAGCAGCAAGGCACAGCGAGTAGTCCGTCTGTCTTTCTCTCTTGAAACCGGTGAACCTAAATTTCTCTCGTCGCGAAGAACGAGGTCGACTCGCCGCATCCGCCAGAGAGCCTCGCGGAGGAGAGCAGTCAGGTCTTGATCATGAACGCGCTTTGACTCAAGTATACATAGCATCCCTGAGTGCACTTATCGAGATTTTATTTGGTACGTGTGTGAGTGTTGGTATATAAATGATATAATTATATATCTCGAGGTTTTTCGGGGTGAGAGAACTGGGTTTATTCGATGATTTTTGAGTGCGCGACGAGTTATATGGTGTGGAGAGTGTGTTAGACGTGGGTTTTTTGCGACTACTATGTGATTGTTTCAGATAGGATTTGTTTTATATGTGAATTTACGTGGTTTAGGAGATTCTGTATTATTGAGGGGTTTGCGAAAATTTATGATAAATTTTATACGTGGTAAATTGGAATTTTTTATTCGAGGTGTGTATATATAGTTAACATTTTTTTATTTGAAATTATTTTCAAGTGTTTCAAAAGTAATATCAGTCTTTATCTTAAATATCGGTACAGACACGGAAGCCGCTTTTAATAAGACACTATAGGTATATATG
Source organism: Cecidostiba semifascia (assembly GCA_900474235.1). Classification (NCBI taxonomy): domain Eukaryota; kingdom Metazoa; phylum Arthropoda; class Insecta; order Hymenoptera; family Pteromalidae; genus Cecidostiba; species Cecidostiba semifascia. The sequence continues at coordinate 23,082 of UCQR01027253.1, read as the reverse complement.
ACTTTCTCGTATCTAACATTTTTATTTTAACAATCCAAACACTGCATTGATCCTGATGGTGTATAATTTCTATCAATTTCACGGAAACGTCCAGTCATTCGAAAAATGAAAAAGGTCAAAAACTATATTAGTAGACATTGAATTAAATATCTAGGAAAAATGTAAGCTATAGATAAGAGTGCAAATCAGCCGATAAAAGTTTGAAGCCGTTACCCGACCTGTTTCATTGAATTTGCAGAGAGAATCTAATACATACAGTGTATTTGATTAGCTGACCTATAATTGTAGTTATTGTTCTCTAGTTGTACTACAAAGAAAAATATAGTGTACAGCTATGCATGATTTGCAACTTGTGAGTTGTATAGACGAGCAATCGAGTTGTATACAATGATAACGGATACTTATAATAATAGTAACACGATTTAAATAGATCAACGTATACTCGTTGACAAATAAAATAGGAAATTTAAAACTTGTATATTATAATTTGTATATCAACTATCTAATCCGCAGCTCTCTACAGCACCATAAAAAATGCGGCTTCTCATACCAGCTCTCTTGCTACTAATAGCGATCCTCGCTATCCTCCCTGAAATAAGCCTCGCCAAGAAACCGAAGAAAAAACCCCAGAAGTCAACCCCAAAACCAGCGACGATATCCTCTACACAGGCACCTCAGATGATGATGGCCATGAAAGACTTGTCCCAACTGAAAGATTTGCAAGCTGCGATGCGTCAAGTACCACCTGTCGCATCAGCTGCTATTGACAACGCCACAACGACTGGGACCACTTCTGTAAGCGCGACGAAACAGGGACCATGTACTTGCGGTCAGGGTATCTGTTCCTGTTGCTCGAGAATTTTGCTGAACTTTTGGAAGCAAAAGGCTTGCGTCAACGTCACTTATGATCCGGATGAGTTTGCATTTACCGCTAAACTCAGTATGAACGAGCAGCTGCTTTTTACGAGGACTGTTTCAGGTATATAGGCTTTGTTGAATAATTTTTGTATTTTATATAATCATGATGGAATTGTGTGTAATTATCTGTTAGAGCTTATCAGTTCGAAATGCGAAATAACAATTTTTATAGTGTCACGACTCATAACGTGAAGTAAATTATAGTAGAGCGATTATTGTCGTTATATGTTTTAAAAGGAAAACTATTATTTAGATAAATTCTAAATGTAACTGTATCAATTAAGATAAATTGACACGTGTTGACAAATGAGTAGCGATAAATTATAATATCAAATCCTCTCTAATACTTTAGTAATAATGGAAGTATTCCTAAAATATACGAAAGAATCAATGATATACGCATATTGTAATCAATTTTTCCAGGTAAGAATCCAAGACCAGTCTGCGTACCAGTTCCAAGGTTTCAGGTAGTCCGAGCTTGCATTCGTTTCTACAACATCCACTTCATCGGAAGAAACGTTCACGCCTGCGTCAATATGGAAGGGAAATTCCAGGAAACTACACTATTTAAGGTGAGCGCGAATCTCAAATTATTTTGCATATAGCCTTCGACGTCTTTACAAAGCTTCTTCGTATTTGAAGAAAATTTGCATAGTTACAGAAATCACGTTTTTTTTATGAAGGCCAAGTCGATTACATTATCGTACAATTATTTGAATTAGGTCGGCATGGACTGTCTGAGACTAGGCCAAAACGGAGTGGCTCTGGTGAAGCCTGAGGACGGCGGTGGTATAGGTCAAGTTGAAATTCTACCGGAAGATCCTGATGGTGGTGAAAGTGGCGAGGATTACGATGGTTATGACGAGTACGATGACGATGACGGAGACGACGATGATCTCTTCGATTACTGAAATAGAATTAATTAAACGTATTTTGTGATGTCGTTTTTTCAATGGGACACGTTATTTATTGCTAGATATTTTCATTGATAATTTAGATTGTGAATTTTTTTTACTTGCCAGATTTTGTCGTTACGACGTCAAGATTTTATTTGTATTTAAAAACGTATGAGTTGTGAATGTAATTTAATTTTTTATATATCTCGTTTTATAATAGTTGTTTAGTATTTATGGTTAGTACTAAGAACTGTACATACATATACTTTTGTATAATTCTCAATGACTTCTACATTCCAAATATGACATTTTGTATTTGATTGTATAAACCCATCAACCAAATAAATATATAGTAATTCATAATCCCTTCTATACATGTTGCGTTAGCTTACATTTCCGAAAGCGATTCTGTAGGCATCTTTTGGGGGTTCCCCGGTTTTTATGGAAATGATCGCCGCTGGCTGCAGATACTACCTAAAAAACAGCAGAATTTGATAATATCGTCGGGCTAACCGTATTACAATAAATACAAATTTAGAAATACTCTAAACTTGATATTTCAAAAAATAAGAATGTTCAACTCGATGATAATTATTTTTTAGATAAAATCGTACAGACAATATTATCGTGATAACTTATTTTATTTTACCGATAAATATTTCTTTTAATTCCTCAGATAAAATCCAGCTCGAACAAAAAATCCAGCGTCGTGGTTCGATACTTCCAAAAGTCCTGTAGCAACTTCAGGCCCTCGCTGACTTTGAGCAGAAATTCTCGCGCCGTAAAATTCTTCAGCTCATAGAAGATCATAGTTTGTTTTCTACTTACAAAGCTCTGATATACATGCCCAGTGTCTATGCGTCGTGACAAATTGCAGCCACAGAGTTCTGAATGCGACGAGGTGATAACAACTGTAATATAGGCTATAATGTTGAATTATTCAACACTGACTATCCGTATAACATTGAAATATTGTCTAACGCAGGTTATTCTAACAATTTAGTTGACTGATTTTTTAAGAATATATCGCTTTGGCGACACTTCTTGGGTTGCTTTACTAAAGTAATATTAATTTATTATACGCGAAAAAAAATGTTAAATTATATGATTATACTTTGTATGTGTATAAAACATGAATACAAAAGTATTTTAAAATCCATATATATTATTCGTTTTCCCAGAAAGACTTTGAAAGATTCGTAATACAAAATATTTTGCAGTTTCTATGAAAAGAAAAGGTTTTGCAACTATTATACATATAGAAAGAAAGCTTTGTCAACGCTTTCCTACATACAATAGAAGGCGTCGAAACCCTGTAATCAAATAAAATACAATAAATAATGGTAACTTCAATTAGTTTGGGCACACAGTCAGACTGCTTATTACGAGTAGTCCAATGCAGAAAAGATTCTATTTCATATTGTATCATTTTTTTTTTCAGTTGTAACGATAATTACTCTTGACAGCGAAAGTGACGAGTATAGTATACGATTTCACACCGCAAACGTGTAAAAAAGCGCGTTATTTTCAGTGCGTGAAAGGTTTCGATCTCGCGCCGATAGGCTAGAAAAAACTCGTGTATGTATATGAATGCGTTGATGCTCTGAATAATTTCTATAATACCTTTATTTTATGAAAAGCATTTTCTGCCTTGCCGAGTAGACTTATTATTGTAACTCTGGTTTTAGTGAAAAATAACGTTGAGTACCTTCCAGTGTTGAATTACTAAGCGCAGAGTGAGTTTCGGAGCAGTAGGTGCGCGTATACGTTTGAAAATCGTTTTTTGATCGTTTAAATGGTAGCTTTTGATGTTTTGCCTCAGTAGTATGGGGTTTATAAATGTGATTCTTTTAATACTGTCAATTAATTTTGGAAATTATTTTCAAATTAGCGATGCAAGAAGATCTGGTAGACATATACTCTCTGCTCAAAATATTTTATGTTTCTTATATACTGATTGTAAAATTGCATGATTATTAATTTGAAATTTTGCAAACGCACTAGATAATATAGCATCTCGAAGTTTCATGGTCTTCAGAACCAATACAATAACTCAAAGAGTATGCGACTGTACTTTGATGATGAATTCGTGCGCTTGTTGCGAAACAGTAAGGATTTTTTATACTAGTGAGGCAAAAAGACGTAAGTATCTGACATAAACCTCATGTATAATGTGTAATATATATGATCATATGGATTAATAATATATTTTTCAGTTTGCTTCAACATGGTCTATCAGATGAACGGTTTGAACTTTGAGATTTCTCTAGATTCCATGATAATCAAGTCAATGACTGTTGCAAGTATGCATCAACAGTATAGTTATAAACATCTTGTATCGAAAATTTGTGAAAACTTATGTCAACTTAATTTTACACTCAGATTATAGGCCTTTTCAAATGTGCTCACCTTTACCAGGACTACTCTTTTCGTCAGTTTGCGTGAACATTTTAGAACTCAATCATTTTTCGAGGTAACGACGATCACGAAATAATTATTTTCTCATTAACTCGCGAGCCGAATTCAAAAAGAATACTGTAATCGCTATCGCAAATAAAATTCCAGTAGCAACGCGTATATACTACTACCTATCTTATCACGATAATCCGTCTCAAAAGTCATGAACTCGCGTCTTTTGCATCACGCACAGTACAGCTGTACATTTGCATATGATTGACATTATAGTTACATCGAATTCGCAATCATCAGTTCAATTGCACAGTACATCTCGAAGAACCCACTGGCACTCGTTAGTGTACCGCTTACGTCATATTCCAAAGCACATGAGCTTCTCATTTATAATGATTCTACAGATCAATCACGGTATGTCCGCGGATAGAGGTGACGAACAAAAAGGACGTCTGGCAAATAAATTACACCTGCGTAAGCATCTCCACGGCATTGCCGACGATGAATGCAGCCGGGATGATGACAGCGGCGGCCATGCAGCCGATGAGGCCAGGAGCTATTATGGGTCAAATGATGCCCGGTGCTGGGGGTATGGGTCAAATGATGCCCGGCGCAGCAGCTGGAGCTATGGGGCAGATGATGGCTGCGGGAGCTGCGATGGGTCAGATGAGGCCACCAACAGCTGGGGTTGGTATATCTGTATTATAAAGAAAATTACTAGAATTATTGTAACCATGAAAGACAATATGTATAATCGTAAGTTTAATTTTAGGGTGCAATGATGGGCCAAATGCCTCCAGCTGGTGCTATGGGTCAAAGGCCACCTGCAGCTGGAGCAATGGGTGCAATGCCTCCTGCCGGAGCAATGGGCGCGATGCCACCAGCTGGAGCGATGGGTGCGAGGCCTCCTGCCGGAGCCATGCCCCCAGCTGGAGCAATGGGTGCAATGCCTCCTGCTGGAGCGATGGGTGCGAGGCCTCCGGCCGGAGCCATGCCCCCAGCTGGAGCAATGGGTGCAATGCCTCCTGCTGGAGCAATGGGTGCGATGCCCCCAGCTGGAGCAATGGGTGCGATGCCTCCTGCCGGAGCAATGGGTGCGATGCCTCCAGTTGGAGCAATGGGTGCGAGACCTCCTGCCGGAGCCATGGGCGCGATGCCTCCAGCTGGAGCAATGGGTGCAATGCCTCCTGCCGGAGCAATGGGTGCGAGGCCTCCTGCCGGAGCCATGGGCGCGATGCCGCCAGCTGGAGCAATGGGTCAAAGGCCGCCCGCTGGAGCTATGGGTCCAATGCCACCAGCAGGTGGAACACCACCAGCGGGTCAAATCAGTCCACGACCTGGTGGCGGAGCGAGCTTTACTGGCAGAGCGTCAGCTCTGAGTGTGAGTAGCACACTTAGTCCGAATGACCACGTCATAGAATCGAACGCTGCCTTGACCCAAGAGGCCACTACACCGTCGTATGATGCTGTAGATTCAATGGTCTCGATGGTCCAGCACCTGATGTCAGGACAGTCTATTGATGCAACAGGAACAGACTTAACTTCGTCATCAGTTACTGATTATCAAGAATTTATAATGGAACCCATGGTACCTATTGAAAATAGTGATCAGGAAATGATGATTGAAAATTCAAACGAATCAATTGAGACAAAAGGAGACGATCTTGACCCGACGACGTTGAAGAGGACAAAAAGAGATAATTATGATATGTTTGATCTACTTCATCAATCTAACAGATGCATGCGAGCTTACCGGATATGTGTTACCAGGACAAAGCAGTATATAGTATCAAGACTCAGAAACACTAGAACAGGTCTCAAGAATAAGCACACCGAGTGCTCTGACCAACCAGCCAGGATAGTGTATGGATTAGAGGAGAATCCTTGTCCGAATCTAAGTGTGAGTGAAAGCAATGATTCGACAGAAATCACTGCCACACCTGAGACCATCACTACTACTGATGCCAGTCAATCCGAGGACACATTGGATGCTATTGTAGTGCATGATGAGACTTTTGAAGGTTCTGATTACTATCCACAAAGTAATCAATATGTGCTTCCAATGATGACTGCTTACAGTAGGCCTGAAATTTTCCCTCTACGAACTCCACCTCTGATTGCTCTACAAGTGAAAGCAGAATTAAGTAAGAGTACAAACGAGTCTCTTATTTTTGCTCCTGATGAATTTACTCATAAGGATCTAGAAGGAATAATTAATTAGTTATAATTACTAAGAATAAGAATTTTTTATATGAGAACAGTGTATATTTACAAAACTGATGAGTTTTACAATAAAAAAAAAAATTTAATTTATAAATTATAGTCTTAATTTGTCTAACTTCATTTTTATTATCTTTTCCTTTCATATTTCCACTTGTAAATAGGTGCACTATCTCTCGAACCTGATTTCACTTTCTTAGGTTTTGTCACTTTATTATCCTTCAAAGCCCTCTTGACTTCTAGCACTTGTTGTACAACAGTGAGTTCATGTTCACGATCTACTCGCTTACTCAATTCCCTGTAGGCCATGTGCTTCCTCTGCTCGATTTTCTCAAGAGTCTTTTCATCAAAATCTGGCAATTTCATTTTTTGTAAACTGTCTAATTTCGGTCTGTTTGTCCTCCTTCCCACCAGAGCTGGATGCGTGTTGAGCTTTTCAGCAATATCGAAATTTTTGGCTTCTTCTCCATCGTCGACAAAGAAAATGTGCTGATTTGGTATCTCATTTGTAGCATCTATCATGTGCAAATTACTATGAAGTTTATCGACTTTCTTTGTTTCCAGATTTCTTTTGTGAGCCACGTATTTCAAATCCTGTGTCTCCATAAGTTTGATTTGATCCTCTGAATAGTCCTCATCCTTTTCTTTCTCCCGATGAATACCATTTTCCACTTGAGAATTTATCATGTGAAAATAAAATTCATCTGGATTCTTGTTCAAAGCTCTTTTTCTCAACAGCTTCAAAGTAGCTTGTTTCTCATTGTAATCCCTTGCTCTTAAAACATAATCCTTTTTCTTTTCCAGCAAACCTAGATGTTTACGAGATTCTAGCTGGTGACGTTCTCTGTGAGTCTTTTGTGTTGACTTGGCTGCTTTCTTCCAGGATGACATCTTCGTTGTTTGTATTATACCTGGAACGAAATTAATTAATTTGTTAGATAATTTAACAAATGGAAAAAAAAACATTTTAACAAGTATTTCTGTATGCAACAGCTGATATGATTCAAATATTAAATAATTTACATATAAGTATATTTAAAGTAGATATAGTTTACGGTGTATTACCTTATTGAATACACTTTAATATCCAATAAAAATAACGAAAATGAAATGCAACTGTTCAAAGTAAAATCAAAAGTTTACAATAACATAACCTCAATCTTACACGCGATTGCATGAAAGCATGCATGCGCTGCCGCACACTGAGATCCAC